>CM055830.1:14516514-14783660 GCA_029582265.1 Zoroaster sp. YZ-2022
ATGTTGACAAAACTGCTTCGATGAGTATGCTTACTCTCTTTGAATCAAGATATATACATTGAAGGGAAGGTACATCATTGGTAATGTTGACAAAACTGCTTCGATGAGTATGCTTACTCTCTTTGAATCAAGATATACATTAAAGGGAAGGTACAACATTGGTAATGCTTTGCTACTGAAGGATTTTGGAGGATTCAGGTTATGTGTAAGCAAATGGGCCTATAGGGAGTTGGGGTTAAAGTACATTTTCTGTTTCTACATGTATGTAATCTCATGATGGTTGGCAGACCCTTGATTACTTAAACTTTTTACCTGAAAATGGTGATATTTCCCACTTGTTTATGCTTCGGTAGCTAACGTTCACGCACACATACAGGCAGCTGTCAGACAGGTTTGAGCATGCGCATATCAGTATTCGTATTCGCACACATGCTACAGATGGAAATGCGCATGCGAGAAGGGAAATACATGTATGCATCACTTTATTCAACATATTGCGTGTACGGGGGGAAATTAGGTTTCATCGGTAGAACTCTGACGCAGTGTATACAAAGGAAGAAGTTCATAGAGCTACATGTAACCCTACCTTCCCGGATAATGTCTATCAATGTTACAACCACATTGAACAACAGTAAGGCCAAAAAAAAGTCTTCAGTTTCTGGTCATCGGTTGGCTTCAAAATCGGTGCGGTGACGTTTTTTTTTATTTTTTAAAATTTTTTTTCGTCCGGCCATTTTTATTTACTTTTTTGCCAACAGGGAAATATGTGATACATTGTATACGCAGGGACCAAATTTCCCATATACAAAGTATGGTGGCCAAGAGAGGCCTCACAAATCAGGCAAACGTTCATACCCCTTTGTGAAAAAGTCGTTTAAAACACAACACGGCAGAATTCCAAACGATCCAGCAATTTTGGCTGCAATTGGACATCGTTTCAAAAAAGAAAATTAAAAATGCTGATGCGCGGGTCTGAGGCAAGAGACCATAAACCAGACTTTTTTATTTGGTCTAAGACATGATTTTGTAAAAAGAAAAGGGTAAATTGTTTAACTTTAACCCCCTTGGTATTCCTAACCTTCCTGAATCTTTCAAAATCCATCAGTGCACTTTTGGAAACATGCCCTTATCTTCAAAATGCACCATGCATTTCCGTTGATCTTTCATATTCAGCACGTATGGCCTGTACTTCTTGCCAGGTAGTAATTTTTGCCCCATTTGAAGAGGTGAAAGTACCAGTTTCCAACAGTGCTGAATTTTTCCAAAAAAGTGCCTCTTGGAGGATTTTGCAGGATTTGGGGTGGTTACGGATTTATTAAAAAAGGTTCTACACGTACATTGTCAAATGCTTTTCTTTAAAAAAAATTGTGTAGTTTTATAAGGATTTGATTAGATTGTTTGATTACAAACTACACCTATGTACATGAATGTTCGACCACCCCCACCTAGTAGCTATCAAGGTCAAAATCAGACAACCGACTCTTCGGACTGTTGACCCAAATGTGCACACAGGGGCGTTTTTTACTGGTTTTTACTGTCATTTTGACCAACCTGAACAATACAAGACAATGCTTTTTACCAGTCAAAAACAAGTCAACCCATTTTGACCTGCAAGTACATGTAAGGTTTGACAGTGTTTGTCTTTTCAAGTGCACTAGATATACCTTGGCAAGTATATCAACATTTTGACTGATTTTGACCCTTGCAGCCACAGAAGGGTTTTTAAACTATGGATAAATTGTTCTCTCGTCTTGTATTTTGTTCATGGTACAATCAGTTAGCTGTATGACACATTGTACACTGAGTGATGCACTGGTACCATTGTTATGGTGTACAAACTTCATGACATCAGTAATCAATAACATGCACACCATGGAGGAAGGTGGAAGGTTCTCCATGGGAGGAATTAAGCCTTGAAATCATTGCTGATGGGGAATTGTGGTTTTCAGTCCTTGTTCATTTTTACTGCTGTGGTGTGAAGTGTGATAACACAGAAGTGTTAGAATTTCCCCCCCTGTTGTGGTGTCCTCTGAGGCCGCGTTCACACTAGATCCGGCAAGGGCGATCAACGGAGGATCAGATCCTGCAAGGGCGATCAAACTGATCGCGGACGCGTTCACACTTGAGTCTGATCGTGCATTGATCCCCCTAGCCCGACCGTCGGTTCAACGGAAGTTCCACACTGCTCGTGTGACAGGTCAACTGAGCAAGGTCATTGATTGTGCGCTGCGCGCAGGCACACGCGCGTTGCCGGGGTGATGCATGTCCAAAAACATGCCAGCTCCCCTCCGACCACATTCGACCCCGTACAACAGCAGCAGCTTGCCATGTCGTTACAAGAAATAACGTAAACAACCACCAACAACACTAAACCTTAAGTGTACTATAATACTGCGACAAGAAAATACAAAATATGGATATACAAAATGATTTTCAAATACTAATGAAAACCGTGGTATTATGATAAAAACACGAAAGCCTGATGAGAAGGAAACTGGTCGATGCATAGAGGTAGAAATGGTCGAAGCATGTGGTTCGTCACGCACGGTTGTTGCATGCAGAACAGGGATGCAAATGCCAAGTACCATTCAAATCGTGTAATGTTCTTTTGTGCACAGAAATGCTGAGTTACGTGTTGGAACCAGTGTAATAAGGGGCGCTCTCATTGCATAACCAACACTGGTTGTTTACAAGCTTTAGCGGTTTATTTTTTTTCAACTCGGCGCTCAGTCTGTTTGATTAGACCGGAAGTCGGTGGGTCAAATTGCGGGGTCTGATCCTGCGTTTGCGTTCACACTCGTTTTGATCCACCTTGCAGGATCAGATCCTCCTTTGATCCCGCAATAAAGGGGGATCAAAAAGGAGGATCAGATCCTGATCGCTCTTGCGTTCACACTAGCTGTTGATCGCCCTTTGATCGCCCTTGCAGGATCTGATCCTCCTTTGATCGCCCTTGCCGGATCAAGTGTGAACGCGGTCTCAGTGTGTCAACAGGAAGTCATTAGGAGATTGTAGGAAGGATTTGGGCTTTTAAGTAATGTGTCCATCCTTCTAGAACGATAAGTCCACTTCATAATTCATTCCCTGAAAAGATTATTATTTTTTTTTCTAAATTGGATTTTCCAAGGCAGGCTATGAGTAGATGGTTCACGGTACATGCCACATTAACATATAACTGAAATGTCAAACAAATTAAGTTACAATATACCTTACATGTAATTTATGTGACATTTCTGTTATGCTAATTTAGATACATTTTAATTGTTTTATTAGAATATTATATTGTATGTCAGCGGTGTGATTTGTCCGGATTTTTCTGGATTTTCAGATTTTTACAAATCGCAGTGTTGTGATCCTCCGGATTTTAAATATTTAAGCAATAAAGGAAAGCAAAGCAAACGCTCAGAACTATAGATTTCACCCCAGCGCTGTTCACAACAGCGGCCCCAGTACCCTTAGCAAAATTGACGTGGATTTTTCAAAACTGCCCAATTACACCCCTGGTATATCTCTTGTGTCTCTCACTTGATGCATTTTTGAGATGATGCCACACATGACATAATTTCATTTTATTTATTTATTTTTATTTTTTTCAAATGGGGGCCCCCCCCCCCCCAAATCAAACAGTACATGTAAATGGCGATATATGCAGCTTACAGTAGACAATGGCAGACATCATAATTTATAAAACAATTTATTTTGAGATGGCAATAGAAACAAAATATTATTTTGGTGACTACATGTACATGTACATGTGCCAACAAAATCCACTTAAAGGGACAGTATCATCATGATCAGAGCAGACTTTCGACAGGGCATGGAATCGGTGTCCTCGTTTAAGTTGAACTGAGTGACTGAAAATTACTGGCTCATTTATGCAGCAGCAACAGTTGACCTTATCATGAGGGGTATTATTTTCAGTCACTGAGTTAATCTATAACTAGCACTCCGATTCCATGCCCTGTTGATCGTGACGATACTGTCCCTTTAAGTTCACTTGCCAATTGCCCACAAACAGTGTGTCCATTTAACCTGTTCATAAGTTGATACGTAATACGCACACGCTTTGGTAGTACGCACATTCTTTCTGTTACTTCCGGTTCCAAAGCGGGCATACCTTTGTGTGTAATTTAACCAATATTCCTTGATTTTAACGTTCCGAAATTGACTTTATTACTAAGATTTTGGGTCGTTACAACACATAATAATAATAATAATAATAATAATAATAATAATAATAATAATAATAATAATAATAATAATAATAATAATAATAATAATAATAATAATAATAATAATAATAATAATAATAATAATAATAATAATAATAATAATAATAATAATAATAATAATAATAATAATAATAATAATAATAATAATAATAATAATAATAATAATAATAATAATAATAATAATAATAATAATAATAATAATAATAATAATAATAATAATAATAATAATAATAATAATAATAATAATAATAATAATAATAATAATAATAATAATAATAATAATAATGTAGATTTATATAGCGCACGTATCCACCATACTGGTGCTCAAGGCGCATTATATTATTACCCCTGCTCATCAGGCTCATAAATCATTCCTGAAACCATCTCAGCTCCCTGGGAGTATACAGCTCAATTGCTGCCATTACAGCGCATATAGGGCTAATCAAACACAACAACCAACTCTGCCCTCACAGGTACCCATTTACCCCTAGGTGGAGAGAAGCAATTATGGTAAAGTGTCTTGCTCAAGGACACAAAGCACCATGGTCGCGGTTGGGATTCGAACCCACATTCTGACGACTCGGCCATCAGAACACAAATCCGATGCACTAAACTGCTCGACGATGGCACTCCATACCCGGTACGTTAAATGCAAGTCCCAAGCTTTCTAATTCTTGCGTAAATCCTTAACCCTTTCACTACCATTGGCGACTTTAGTCGACCAAGGTCACCACACACACAGCACTTAATTGGGAGTATCATGACCAACTTTTAAAACAGCTGTATTTTTTCCCTTCTTCGCAGTCCATACCCATGCTATATATGGTTGGAAAGACTGATTCCTTATCTTTCTAATGGTATAACCCAACCTACATGTTGCTATTATAGAAATCAGACATAATACAAGTCAATCCTTTCAATGGCCATTTGTGCTATGGAACGCCATACACGTGTGTACAAAATGCTCTCTGTGTTTGTGAACGAAGTCAGGGGAAGTAAAATAAATAACCTGATCATTTTATATGCAATGCCAATGATTTTGGTATCATATGAAAGAGAATTTCATAAGCAACAATCATTTCATTGAATATATCTTTCTCCAAAAAGTTCTTCATGAAGAAAAACGAGTTTAGAAAAAGTGCCTGTAAATGGATGCATACTGTTGTGCAATAATGTGTGAATTCATGCATGACTGGGCAAACAATTCGGTAACCAGTGGGACATCCTGTTGAAACAAATCGGTAATGAAAGGGTTCAAGAAAAGCAGGCCTGTGATTGCTCAGGATTTTTTCCCGATTTCAGGATTTTTTTTTACAAATCTCCCTTTGCTGCAAAGTTCTTCTTGAAAGAAGAGAAGTAGCCAGTATTGTGTCCAAACCTCTGGTTTCTTGTTTGTGGGGATGTGGACAGTCTGTAATTCCTCCAAAATTAAACATCCAGGAGGTTCAGGGGGGCTTTGTCCTGTAGACCGTTAGCAAGTACTTCCTCATCCGGCTGGCCACATTAGCTGGTTCTGTAACATTACATCCACGGTGTGGTCTGAATCGATTATCCAAAACATTGTTCATCAATGATTGGTTTCCACCAAGAGTAAATATGACAGTTTGATTCTTCCCCTGACTGTAAAAGCAATTAATTCAGGTCCTCCAAATTATTCCAACAATAACAAACACATCTGTGTTTATAAATAATGAAACAGGTGGTCCCGGAGTACACTCAGTAATTAATATTTACTGGTCAATCAATCACGAGGACTGATCCTGTGTGTATGCTGATTAAAGGGACGAACACCTAACAGGTATTATACTAAAGCCCTTTTCACACGAGCACCGATAACAAAGGTCCTTGGTAATGGGCGCCAGTTGTCTGTCGCCTCGGTCGTTTGCGATTTTTTAACAAACTTTCACACGACTTCCACTCACGCCAAAACTAACATCCCTCGTTTTCCATGGAGAGTCAAAGGTCATGATTGTGCAATCCAATATTTCACTGGTACTGCGCGCAGAGCTTATTTACTGAACACTTTCTTCTACGTTACCAGTGGTATTCCCGCGAAGATATACGCATTGTGCGAAGTCTAACGTTACTTTCTCCCACATTTTGCTTTCATTTCCTTCCCATTTCCCAACAATTTTATTCTTGTTTTATTATGGATATCGAATCAAGTATACTTGCAACAATTCAGACGGATTCACAGAGCCAGATTTCTAACGTACAGTGTAAGGCCATCCAACGAGAAAAATAAACGTGTCCGGGCCAAGAAAGTCTCTTGGAGTTACGATAAAACCGTTTCATTCACTGATCAACGTGGACGTACAACAAGTTGTTTACCAACACACATCCGGGATTATTGCAAGCTGATCTAGTGACGCGTTCTGCGCATGCGAAATGATACCGCCAAAGCAAGGGTCCCCTGTTTGGGTGCATGAAGCGTTTCACACGACCTATCGTGGCGATTTTAACATCGATGCGATTTTTTTTGAGGAGGTCTCGATCTCTGTTAAAAATAACGAGGGTCCATGGTAATTATTTAACAAGGATAGCTTTCACACGACTGGGGTTTACTATTTTTTAACATGGATGCGATTTTTAGTCAAGGTCCCTTGTTAAAACAGTCTCGTGTGAAAGGGCCTTAACACTATTCATTTACCATACAGTTGTCAGGCTGTGCCGGGTACCTGGATACCCAACCGAAAATGTCATTACCCGCTTCCATTTTTCGGTTCCAAATACCCTGTAAATGACTTTTTAAATTCCGACTGAACATTTTAAAGCCACACAAATGGAAGTCTCTGATTTTTATTTTATTATTTTTTTTTTTGCTAACAAAATGAAGAAAACTTAGGATGAAGGCTTTAGAGGTAACATTTGCCGACGTCCTCTCCTAGACTTGCCGGCTTTTGTTTGAAACTTTTGTTCGTATTGGTTATTTTATACATTCGGGTTATGTGTGTTATGTGTTTTTACCATAAATTTTTACGGGTATCCAAAGATTTCCAATATCGGGTATCCGGTTCCTGAAATAACCAAAAACGCACAGCCCAGTAGTACAGTACATGTACATGGACGTACTCTGTAATGTAACATACATGTACTGTAACCTTTGCCAAGATTGTGCCACGACTATTGGCTGATATGGTTTAGAAAAAGAGAACATGTTTCTCTTTTTCCTGTTCGAAAATCAGTTACAGGTATGTATATAAATTCAAAACCCACCAAAACCTCACAAATTGTTTTTGTCCCCCACTTTTTTGCCACGCTGGATCCGCCCCCCTAAGGGGGTTACGTAGGCTGAGCATACTTGTAGGGTCCGAACATTGATTTAAGATGGCTGTGTAGTAAGACTATACGTTTTTGGTTATTTCGGGAACCGGATACCCGAAATTGGAAATCTTCGGATACCCGGGTACCCGAAAACAATTTTGTAAATTACACTTAAATACTCCTGAATGTATAAAATAACCAATATGAACACAAGATTCTCTTGTTTTATTAGTGTCATAATAAATGTGGACTCACTGTAATAATTTCCTGCCTCTATATTAAAAACGACTCATAGCATCCCCATTCCCCACACAAATAATGTTTATAAAAAAATCAGTGACTTCCATTTGTGTGGCTTAAAAATTTCAAAAGTCATTTACGGGTAATTGGAACCGAAAAGTGGAACCAGGTTATGACAGTTTCGGTCGGGTATACGGGTACCTGACACAGCCTTACTGTGTAGCCATTTTTCTCACTTCCCTTGAAATGCCCTAAATCAGAAATGATATTATTGGGTATGATTTGAAAAAATCGTAAATGCATGCATCCTACATGTACATGAATTTCATCAGTCTGTACGTATCGCAGTACCCACTGCTACAGTAGGATTCTAGCCGGCCAATCGTCATCGGGCAAGCTCGGTGGTCGAGAGGTTAAGACGTCTGCACTAGTAAGCAGGAGGTCGTGGGTTCGAATCCTGCCTTGAGTCAACTGTGAAGTTTTTTCACAGATACTCGGAAAGCACTGTCGTCGGTGTAGGGCAAAATTAAATGAATCACCAGTATATGTTCATGTAGTTCCTTTCCTAGTTTAGTGTTGGAGATGGGTTGTATAAAAAAAAATTATACAAGTCAACATCAGTAGGCAGTATTCAAAATTAAGGTGTCAAATCATAAATGCATTGAAACACACATACCATGTTAAAGGGACAATATCATCACGATCAACAGGGCATGGAATCAGAGTGCCGGTTTTAGATTAACTCGGTGACTGAAAACAATACCCCACATGATAAGGTCATATTACCGTTGCTGCTGCATAACTGAGCCAGTAATTTTCAGTCACTGAGTTCATCTTGAACTAGGACACCGATTCCATGCCCTGTTGAATATAATTGGAACAGGATAACAGATAATAAAAGTGGATCCAAAACACAGCTTCTTTAAGTTTATTGCATCCTACATGTAATTCCTGTTTACATTTCACCCTTTAACTATTTTATTGCCTTCTTACTGCCCCATAATAATGGACCCACTGTAATAATGGACCCACCATGGAGATACATGTATGTACCTGGTGATGATGTAATCAATAGTGATAGAGGACAGTAACAGCACATAAAGCTGCATGACAGGTGTAGTGTATGGATGGTGGCCATAAGTAGACTTCTCCTAGTCACCTACCGTACATGTAAACATTCCAAGTCCTCCACAATTTTTTTATTAAATTTTGACCAAATATTACCCGACCATAAGGCCCCAAAAAAAGTCTCCGGTCTCTGGTCTTTGCATGTGTCACCTCAGACCTGCACGTCGGCATTTTTATTTATTTATTTTTTTTTGCTGTTAAACAATGTCCAATTGCAGCCAAAATTTGCTGGATTAATTGGAATTCTGCCGTGCTGTGTTTTAACCCTAACCACCCCACATCACACAAAATCTTCTATGAGGTATTGGAGCATTTTGGGTGATTGAGGAAGGATGCTACAATGTATATGTTCTGTGTTATTTTGGGTGATGCAGTATGGTACATGTACCAACAAATGACATGACAATTTTACTGCAAAAACACCTGTGTCAATATCAGTTCACTGAGCCAACAAAAAAACAAAAACAAAAACATGTATTTTTGTTCATAATAAAGGGATAAAGGCAAAGGGTACATGTATGTGTGATTTTGTGTGATTGAGGCAGTGGGCACCCTACACCCGAAATACAGCACAATATATTGGGTGATTTTGGAGTATTCAGGAACCGTCCAAATTTTATGAAGACATTTTGTAGCATTTTGTGTGATTGAGGATGCATCCTACCTAAAAGGGCCTGGGGGTTAGGGTTAAACAACTTTTTCACATAGGGGTATGAACGTTTGCCCGATTTGTGAGGCCTCTCTTACCCACCATACTTTGTATATGGAAATTTGGTCGCCGCATATACGTGTATCACGTATTTCCCTGTTGGCAAAAAAAAAGAAGATCACCCCATCCCCCCTCAAAAAATGCACGTCACTGCACTGATTTTGAAGCTGACCTATGACCAGAAATGTGTATGGTTGACTTGCAACTGCACAAAATGTGTGCAGTTGACTTGGGGAAGTCTTTCCTGAGCCTTAACCAGTGACAGATGCACCTGGTCATGTGAGTGATGAGACAAACCCCACAGACAGAACCCTCTGTTTGGCTCCATTCCTTAATTAGTGTGTCCAGTTTATTGGTAGTAATTAAAGGGACTGGTCGCTTTGGGATCAATATGTAATTGTTCTTCATGGTCAGAGCATATAGAGCAAGGACATTATGCATAGTTGGAGATAGGTGCAGTTACTGTATCTCAAAGGTCTTGTCCTTGGGTCGAATCAGACCTTAAGGCTTTTTCACACTATCTCCGCTTCGAACCGTGTTGAAACCAACCCGGATCCAACCCGGTTCAGCCTGGGTTGTTTTCGACACGGATCGCAAAGACGTAACGTTCACACTGTTCATTACGCGAACCGGCCGCTCCGTGAACCGTGTAACGTTCAATCCGGCTAGGGCCATGTGTATTCACACTACGAAATTCTCAACACGGACCGCATTCGGCACGGCGCGCTGTGATGATTTTCTCGATCCCACATTGCATTGCGGCGCCAGCGGCGGATGTATACACATTTCCAACATGGCTGCGCCCGCCGCTCGACGACTCGTTCTTTGTAGTAGTAATGTACATGTTTTGTACATTCTGCGAGAAAAAGGGTTGATGTTATACAAGCCCGCTCGGCATAGGATGTGCGTGCATACAATGTACATGTACATGTACATTGTACATGCATGACATGTACATGTACGTAGTGAGCGCCGCTTCACAGCTGATTCTTTATTGACCTTTGTACCCGTGTCAGATTTTCGTAGAATTTCGCACCACACAACTCAACACGGATCGGCGGTAAGTGAGCTCAACTCGGGGCGGTTCACACTATCATTTTCGACACGGTTCACGCCGAAAAATGCAATTTCAATCTGGATTGAGATTTTCAACCCTGGTCCCTGCCAGGGTTGATTTCGATCCGGCTAGAGCATGCTACCCGGATCGGAACAGGGTTGAAATTTTAGAAGTGGGAAAAGGGTTGAAAAAAATCTCGGGGTTGGAACCGGTTCCGACCCCGAGATTATGGACAGTGTGAAAAGGCCTTTAGAGCTGCAGACTTTTACATTCAGAAATTTGGGAGACACTCAGGGGAAATTTGTCTCCTTTTCAATATCTCCTTTAAATACTAATATTAGGTGCATTTCCTCTCCACAGAATACACCTAGATACTTCCTCTATCATTTGAATGGATCAACAATGACCAAAACCGATGTGAAATGCCAAAAAATTTGACTCGTTTTGACAGAACAACTCGCCTTGCATTAGGAGGTCATCCAAGCCCAATAGTCTGGAACCCATATTACAGACTGTACATGTATCTTACCACATCAATCAATCTGTGGAACCAGTCTAGTGTTTTAAGAATGGGTATCCCAAACTTCCTACATGATGTACATGTACATGTAAAAGCCTGTAGCTCTAAGGTATGATTCGACCCAACGACAAGACCTTTGAGATCAGGCCTGTGGTTTCTCAGGATTTTTCACAAATCTCCCTTTGCCTCAAAATGTTCTTGAAAGAAGAGAAGTAGCCACCAAGGAAAGAAAGAAGTAGCCTGTATTGTGTCCAAACCTACATGTATAGTTTCATATTTGTGGGGATGTGGAGAGTCTGTAAATCCTCTCAAATTAAACATCCAGGAGGTCCAGGGGGGCTTTGTCCTCTAGACCAAAGGGAGACCCAGGCCAGCTACCCATTTTTCAGGATTTTTTTACTTTTGTCAAATCACACCCCTGTGAGATACAGTCACTGCAGCTAAGTTGGAGCCGTTTTGTCATTTGTGTAGACAATATACATGTACCATTGGGGAGCTCTCATTTGAAATCTAATTTTCAGAATGTACATTAACCACATGCATTTTTACTGTACTCCAAATCCCCAAGCACTAATTTTTTTTTTTTTTACAGTGTTAATTTTTGTTTCTTTAGCTTTATCAATGTCACAGCAATTTAGGAAGGTGGTGATATCCGAACCAGCAGATCAGGACAGAGTAGTGAAGAGTTCAAACCAAAACAAATAAATTATATTCAGAAACATATGGGTTGGATTGGATGGGAAAAGACTCGCACAATAGACTTATACAACACAAGTCTAACCTAGCATTGAAAATCATTGTGGCGGACATCCTGTCGTCCCAATTATTTATCTGGCTGGTAGTCCCACCCTCGTTTGTTTCCAATTATGAGATATGTGGTAATCAGACCATGAACCAGGGAAGATTCTAATAATAGCAATGACAAGAACAAAGCCAAGGCACCAGTCCGGAGATAATTACGTAGAAATTGGTGAACTGTTAACGAGGAAATAAAACAAAAGACCACAGGATATAATTAAATGGCAGACCCCTTTTGTGGTCATGTTGGAGAATGAAACAATTTTTTTTTCAATCAACTGATATTTTCATTATATCTTGTTGTTGGAGCAGAGACAATGGAAAACACAGTCATGCCCTATACATGTATGTGTATATTAAATTTGTCTAACAGACCTTCTACACTTTAAAGGGACTGTATTGTCACAATCAGAGCAGACTTTCAACAGGGCATGGAATCGGTGCCCTAGTTTAAGATGAACACAGTGACTGAAAATTACTGGCTCATTTATGCAGCAGCAACAGTAATATGACCTTATCATGTTGGGTATTATTTTCAGTCACTGAGTTAATCTAGAACTAGCACTCCGATTCCATGCCATGTTGATCATTATCCAGCACTAAAGACCACGCAACAATAATTTTATTCCCTAACCCTCCTACTACTGCAAGGGTCAAAATCAGTCAAAATGTTGATATACTTGCCAAGGTATATCTAGTGCACTTAAAAGTCAAACACTGTCAAACCTTACGTGCAGTAAGTACATTTACCATTTTTGACTAGTAAAAGCATTGTCTTGTATTGTTGAGGGTAGTCAAAATTACAGTAAAATCCAGTCAAAAATGCCCCTGTGTGCACATTTGGGTCAACAGTCAAAAACAGAGTTGACTGATTTTGACCTCTATAGCAACTTCCCACTAAAGTGTAGCTGGAGAGTATGAGGGATTATACGTGTGGTTTGAGATACTGTCACTCTAATAATGCTTATGAGAGACTGTGGTCAACATCTGAGATGAATGTTCCTTCTGTAGTGACCTACATTTCAATCAAAACATCATCTGGCTAGACGCATTAATTGCTGTCAGTGTTATTGCAACAGGTCATGTAATCATTGGGAAGTAATTTGACTGTTATTATTGCTGTTTGCAGTTATTCTGGGTCAACTATTTTAATAATTTTTAGTCATAATTACCTTTTTTTCCATTTTTTCTCCTTGGGATATAAATGTGTTGATATGAACATTAATTTTTTTATTATTATTATTTTTGTTTTAGTTTTGTTTTTTATTCTGCCCGAAAATCTGGTACCCCGGCCAATGCCCCAATTGTCAGCGGCAGATTTTCAAGTTAGCAGTCGAAAATTTGTTTCCAGTGGAACCCGTTGCTATGTAGGATTCTAGCCAGCCAATCGTCATCGGGCAAGCTCGGTGGTCGAGAGGTTAAGACATCTGCACTAGTAAGCAGGAGGTCGTGGGTTTGAATCCCGCCTGAGTTTTTCCACAGACACTTGGAAAGCACTGA
Source organism: Zoroaster sp. YZ-2022 (assembly GCA_029582265.1). Lineage (NCBI taxonomy): Eukaryota > Metazoa > Echinodermata > Asteroidea > Forcipulatida > Zoroasteridae > Zoroaster > Zoroaster sp. YZ-2022. Next base: position 14,529,963 of record CM055830.1, read on the forward strand.
GTATGCAGTGCTATACACACGTCAGTGTAGGGCAAAATTAAATCAATTATTTTCAAATTTGTTTTCATTTCAAATATGTTTAAGGCAGTTTGAGATGTGGGTTTACACATAAATATAGTGGAGTCGTAACATGCATTCTTGAGTTTTAGATTTATGCAAGCTTTTCTAACCTGTCCATTTTTTAAAAAGGGACAATCAACAGGGCATGGAATCAGTGTCCTAGTTTAAGATAGAACAGTGACTGAAAATTACTGGCTCATTTATGCAGCAGCAACGGTAAATATGACCTGATCACGTGGGGGCATTATTTTCGGTCACTTGAGTGATTGAGGCGATATTGACCCCTTTAAACCATTCTTAAAGTTGTTCCTTTCTTTGTTTTTGTTGTTCTTGTCCAGGCTCAGATGGACCTGCCTCCGGAGAAGGCCAGACTCCTTCGCCAGTACGATGACGACAAGAAATGGGACCTTATATGTGACCAGGTAAGGCTTACAGTGTCTGTCAGTCTGTCTGTCAGGTTATCTGTCGGGCTATCTGTCAGGCTATCTGTGGGTCATGTTTGCCGTTCTTAACTCTTTTACATTTAGGGCTGTGCCGGGTATCCGGGTATCCGGGTACCCGACCGAAACTGTCATTACCCGGTTCCATTTTTCGGTTCCAATTACCCGTAAACGACTTTTTAAAATTCGGACTTAACATTTGAGCGGAGTGAACAGAAATCTGTGACTCTTGAACAATGTAATGTTTACACTTTTACAGACAATTATCTTTTATTCAAGAGATTACACTCCAATAAAGCCTTAGTAGTATTTTATGGACATTTTCCATACACTTTTCTCCAACTGTTTGTGATACCTTGTATCGAATCGTTAAGACTGCAAAGAGCAGTGGCTGCTTCAAACAACTTATCAAACCAGCAGCTCAGGAGGGAATGTTTGCCTAATTGTTTGACTAATTGTTTTACTTTAATAAAAACGACACAGTAAAGAAAAGATCGATTTAAGTATGGTATCCTCTGTATTATAAAGATCAATTTTGTTACCATTTACAGTACATGTATTTGTACACCACCGGAGGCATGTTTTCAACAAAAATGAAAACGGGTATCCGGGTATCCGAAGTTTCCTGATTTCGGGTATCCGGTTCCAAAAATATCCGAAAACGCACAGCCCAATTTACGTTGTCTGTCTGTATGTGTGGTTATGTAATCAGATTTGTGGGTCTGTGTACGTACATGGGTTTGTTTACGGTGTAAACCGTTGCGTGTGCGCGCATTTGGAATACAGTGCCGTGGTACAGATTACAGCAGGCTGCCACACTTCATGTAGGTAATAGATTTCTGGTTCTACATATGTCAGGCACTAATTGTATTTTAATTGATTTATTTTTGAAGGAAAAAGTGTCGGCTAAGGACCCACCCAATGTGTACATTGTCCGCATCAAACGGGTGATGGAACCAGGGAATACATCAAAGGTTGGTTGACATCAAAGATAACAGTACCACGTACAGTTTAGATGCATTCACCACACAGTACCATTTGACAACTGTCTGTTTATGAATGGTGGATAAGCCGTGTAGATAACAGTACCACGTACAGTTTAGATGCATTCACCACACAGTACCATCTGACAACTGTCTGTTTATGAATGGTGGATAAGTCGTGTAGATAACAGTACCACGTACAGTTTAGATGCATTCACCACACAGTACCATCTGACAACTGTCTGTTTATGAATAGTGGATTAGCTGTGTAGATAACAGTACCATGTACACATTAGATGCATTCACCACACAGTACCATTTGACAACTGTCTGTTTACAAATGGTGGATAAGCTGTGTAGATAACAGTACCACGTACAGTTTAGATGCATTCACCACACAGTACCATTTGACAACTGTCTGTTTACAAATGGTGGATAAGCTGTGTAGATAACAGTAACATGTACAGTTTAGATGCATTCACCACACAGTACCATTTGACAACTGTCTGTTTAGGAATGGTGGATTAGCTGTGTAGATAACAGTACCATGTACAGTTTAGATGCATTCACCACACAGTACCATTTGACAACTGTCTGTTTATGAATGGTGGATAAGCTGTGTAGATAACAGTACCATGTACAGTTTAGATGCATTCACCACACAGTACCATTTGACAACTGTCTGTTTATGAATGGTGGATTAGCTGTGTAGATAACAATACCATTTGGCAAGCTTTACACATGCAGGCATAGTACCTGTCAAACCATTTGAATGATAGTGAATGATCAATCAACAGGAGGGTTATAATTTTGCCGTCATTTTTCGAGAAAATTTGAAATATTTCTACAAATTTGAAATGGTCGTGATCAATTTTCCCACGTAAGAATGAACTCGAACATATCAGAGTGCATTTTTAGTGAAATAAGCTGAAGCTTTCACAGGTTGGTTTCTGTACATCTATCTCTTGATTGAATAGATACATTTAACCTTAACCCCTTAGAATTTTGGCTAGGCATCCCAAATCCTCCCAAATCCTCCCAAATCCATCAACATACATTAAAAGGATGGAGTTGGACCAATTATTGGACTTTGATGGAATCGGTACAGTAGCAAATGCAAAGCATCCACGGCTTGGCTGTACACAGTCCTGAATCCAACAAAAAGCAGCCGGTGGAGTTTGATGGATTTGGTACACATGGCTACATTACATGCTCTATTCACTGGGCTACACTGTGGATTACTGAATCCAACAAAAGCAGCCGGTGGAGTTTGATGGATTTGGTACACATGGCGACATGTTTGAGCGACCATTCTCTTATTTATTTAGTTAGAAAATATAAACAATTAAAACATCCACCAAGGGTTACTAAATCATGTTCCTATAAGCATTTTAACACCATTGATTTTCTCATACACTTAACAATAGAAACTGGGGGGAGGTAACCACTTACAACAATGTAAATGATGCATGGTCCTGCTGGGTCAACATGTTCAATTATGCATGCAATAAGCATGCACCCATCAAACAAAAGAGGGTCAAAGGTTTCTTACCAGAATGGGCTACCACTGAGTTTCTTCAATTAAGTAAAGATAGGGACTATTATTATGCTAAAGCACACAAAACTAATGATGCACAGGACTGGGCTAAAGCTAAAACATTAAGAAATAAAGTAAACAACATGAACAAATCTCTTAAAAGTAACTTCTTCCAAAATGAAATTAAAAATAATATGAAGGACTCAAACAAATTGTGGAAGTCTATTAAGAAAATAATTCCAAGTAAGCAAAGCAAGATTGGGAATGTAAATACTTCTGAAGGTTTTACAACCTCTGAAAAGACTACTGCTAACGAATTTAATAATTATTTTACATCAATTGGTATGAATCTCGCAAACAAATTTCAAACTGCTGATCAGAACTGTACACCTATTGTTAATCGTAATTCTATTTATAACATAAACTCTTCTTCTGTAGATTATGATCAATTCAAATTTTGTGAAATATCTTCCAGTTACATTTATAAGCAGATTTGTAAAATGCCAAATAGTAAATCTCCTGGTATTGATTGTATTAGCACCAAATTGTTAAAAACTGCCGCACCTGTCATCTGCGCTTCCCTTGCCTATATTTGTAATCTATCCTTATGTACATCTGTATTTCCTAGTGACTGGAAAGCGGCAAAGGTTACTCCAATTTATAAGTCTGGTGACAAATCAAATGTTGATAATTATCGTCCTATATCTGTGTTATCTATTGTATCTAAAATTATTGAAAGATCTGTTCATGACCAGCTGTACTCTCATTTATTGTGTAATTATATATTAAACGATTGTCAATCAGGTTTTAGAAAACATCACTCAACCACAACCACGCTAATAGATGTTCAGGATTTTATTTTAAATAATACTGATGAGCATTGTATTACTGCCGCTATATTTCTTGATCTTAAAAAAGCTTTCGATACTGTAAATCATAGACTTCTTATTTATAAACTTAACATGTACACTGTATGGTGTAAGGGGAGATGAGCTATGCTGGTTCATGTCATATCTTAACAACAGAAAACAAGCAGTTAGTATAGGCAGTAGTTTATCTTCATTTCAAAGTATCAATATAGGTGTTCCCCAGGGGTCTATACTAGGACACTTGCTTTTTCTTATATATGTAAATAGTCTTCCTAGTTCTGTAAATTGTAAAACTGTAATGTATGCTGATGATACTACGTTATTATTTCGTTCATCAGACCCACAGAATCTTCAGAGTGACCTTAAGAATAACTTTAAAAATATCGGGAAATGGTTCTTAGATAATAAGTTGACATTGAATATCAACAAAACGAAGTTAATGTTTTTTGGTACAAACAAATGTTTGGATAAGTTTAGTAATATTTCCATAACTTACAACAATGAGTTAATAGAAAGGGTTGATAATTTTAAATACCTTGGTGTTATTTTTGATAGCCAAATGACATGGCTTAGTCATATTAATCATGTATCATCAAAAGTATCAAAACGCTGTGGTGTCTTAAACCGTTTAAAGTATTATTTACCAAATTGTACCTTAAAAATGCTTGCTGAAGCAATGATCATACCTAATTTTGACTATTGTAGCCCTGTATGGTCAAATTGCAACAATGAACTAAAATCTAGACTTCAAAAACAGCAGAACAAATTAGCTAGAATAATCTTATCTGTAGACATTAGAACTCCTGTTAATGACATGATGACTTCCCTTAATTGGCTCAAATTAGATGATAGGTGGACTAACCAAATGCTTATTATGATTTTCAAATGTTTAAATGGTACGTCTCCTTATTATTTGTCTGCTAAATTTAAGTTCACCCACTCTGTACATAATTATTCTACGAGAGGTCAGATTTCAAACTCACTCGCTATTCCACATTGTAACTCTAATTCTGGTCAACGCATGTTTATAACTAGATCTTGTCAACTATGGAACAAATTACCACAGAATATTTGCATTAATTATCACACTATGTCAATCAACCAGTTTAAAAATAATACCCTCATTCACTAAAATTGTACTATTAGTAATATTATTTAATATCCAATTATTCAATTGTATTATATCTAGTGTATATATTATCCATATCCACACATACATGTATATCTAACCTTGTATTCTGCAATAGTCCTGTGTGTTTGATCTACTGGTACATTCTTTTTAGAAATCACTGTAAATGTATACGTGTACATGGAGGAAGAAAACAGACCATGACGTGTATCAGGGCCACCTTGGAAAGCAGTGTCACTCACTGAATGGTGCTACCCTGAATAAAGAAAGCTTAAATAAATAAATAAAATGCTCTATTCACTGGGCTACACTGTGGATTACTGAATCCAACAAAAGCAGCCGGTGGAGTTTGATGGATTTGGTACACATGGCTACATGCTCTATTCACTGGGCTACACTGTGGAGTACTGAATCCAACAAAAGCAGCCAGTGGAGTTTGATGGATTTGGTACACATGGCTACATGCTCTATTCGCTGGGCTGTACTGTGGACTACTGAATCCATCAAAAGCAGCCGGTGGAGTTTGATGGATTTGGTACACATGGCTACATGCTCTATTCGCTGGGCTATACTGTGGACTACTGAATCCATCAAAAGCAGCCGGTGGAGTTTGATGGATTTGGTACACATGGCTACATGCTCTATTCGCTGGGCTGTACTGTGGACTACTGAATCCAACAAAAGCAGCCAGGTGGTGTTTGATGGATTTGGTACACATGGCTACATGCTCTATTCGCTGGGCTGTACTGTGGAGTACTGAATCCAACAAAAGCAGCCAGTGGAGTTTGATGGATTTGGTACACATGGCTACATGCTCTATTCGCTGGGCTGTACTGTGGAGTACTGAATCCAACAAAAGCAGCCGGTGGAGTTTGATGGATTTGGTACACATGGCTACATGCTCTATTCGCTGGGCTGTACTGTGGAGTACTGAATCCAACAAAAGCAGCCGGTGGAGTTTGATGGATTTGGTACACATGGCTACATGCTCTATTCAATGGGCTATACTGTGGAGTACTGAATCCGTCAAAAGCAGCGGTGGAGTTTGATGGATTTGGTACATGGCTACATGCTCTATTCGCTGGGCTGTACTGTGGAGTACTGAATCCAACAAAAGCAGCCGGTGGAGTTTGATGGATTTGGTACACATGGCTACATGCTCTATTCGCTGGGCTGTACTGTGGACTACTGAATCCATCAAAAGCAGCCGGTGGAGTTTGATGGATTTGGTACACATGGCTACATGCTCTATTCGCTGGGCTGTACTGTGGATTGCTGAATCCATCAGGCAAAACCAGGATTTTGGAGGATTTGGGGAAGTTAGTGTTAAAGACAGTTTAACAATGGTATACACTCTCTATGAAAAAGAAATATTGAAATTTACATTCAGATGCATTAAAAATATATATATTTCCATGCAATATTTGTTTCATTTATGTTTTAAATATTAATTTCATTTTCAGCGCCAAAGAAAGAAGATATTTGATACAACAACACAGAATCTGAGAGACTTGGAAATATCACTACGAACAAATAGTATACAGTAAGTCATGCTGTTTTTATTTAACTTAAATTTCAAGTTGAAGACTTTCAGGTTGACTGGTTTCTTTTGGGAAAGACTTGAATGCAATATTGTCATATTGCCAATGTTGGAAAAAGTCCCACTCGTCTAGCTTTTGAAGAAAAAAAATTGAGTTTCTAGTTGCGGGAGATGCATTGATCAACTCTCCATCCACTTAATTGTATATCTGTTTGGCTTACCCCTCTCAACTCCTACCCACCCGAACCCCACCCGAACCCCACCACAACCCCACCACAACCCCACCCCAACCCACCACAACCCCACCCCAACCCACCACAACCCACCACTCCAACCCACCACATTCCACCACTCCAACCCACCACATTCCACCACCCCAACCCACCACATTCCACCACCCCAACCCACCACATTCCACCACCCCAACCCACCACATTCCACCACCCCAACCCACCACATTCCACCACCCCAACCCACCACATTCCACCACCCCAACCCACCACATTCCACCACCCCAACCCATCACATTCCACCACCCCAACCCACCACCCCAACCCACCACATTCCACCACCCCACCACATTCCACCACCCCAACCCACCACATTCCACCACCCCAACCCACCACATTCCACCACCCCAACCCACCACATTCCACCACCCACCACACCCACAATCCCACCACACCCACAATCCCACCACACCCACAATCCCACCACACCCACAATCCCATAAACACCCCCCCAAACCAACCCATCTCAATCTCCACCCTCATCACTTTACCCAGCCTTCTCTACACCCCCCCCCCCCCCCCCACCCCCCACCATTGGCAAATCAATGATATGGGCATGGTCAAAGAAGGATGTTTATTAGCCTCCTGACACCCATCATCATCCAACTCCATCTTGGCAACCACCTCACACATCCCTCCCAACATTTCAACTCCTGCCCCCCCCCCCTTCCCCTTAAACTCCACCATAATAAAATTACCCAATTGTGAGTGAATCTTTGGAAAGAAATGAAATACAACTACATTGTAGTATAAAACCAACTCTGTCTCCGTAGGTGGGTACGAGAATTCTTAAATGAAGAAAATCAAGGCCTGGACGTACTTGTAGAATACTTACAGTGGCTCAACAAAGCAATGACGTAAGTATTGAATAAAAATACTTATTGCCGGTGTACACTTTTGGTAAGATGTTTGTAAATGCATCCATACTTTATAAGAATCAAGAGATATCATTTCGGTTTGCGGTAACACCATGTGTTTTATCTCAACTATCGCCGAGTGAGGTAACAGGTTCTGAAAGGAACCTTTTCTGGCAACTCGTGTATCTCGATTGTCGCTAAGTGAGATTACGGTTCAGCGAGAACCAATATCGGGCAACTCGTTTCCCAACTATCGCGAAGTGAGAACGTAGATGTAGGTCAACATTCTGGCTTGTTTCATTGTGATGTTAACGCGAAAAATAGTGAAAAATATAGTCATTTATTTTGGAAATAATTTGATTAGTTGGATTTTAATGATAGCACCTCAGACAGAAATAATTGAAGGGATGTTGGATACCAACGTCAACACTTAGTAAGTTTAATGTAAACCTGTGACCATTTATGTTTTTTTAAATATTTATATACTACTCAAAACAATTTAGGGAACGCCGGATTTTTAACATCAAATAGGTTTGAAATGTTCCATGAACCGGGATTTTCATTTGCAACCCCCCCTCTCTCTTTCAGTAGTCATGTCATGAAATGTGTAATCACTACATGCATCCTTTATCATCTGTTTCATTGTGCAGTTGTTTCTCATCAATTCTGTGAAACATTGTGTTTATCTGAAATAAATGATCTTGCTTTAACTGAGATTATTCCGGTGTTCCCTAAATTGTTTTGAGTAGTATATACCAATTATGTTTAGTGGTTTTAATATAAATTAATTAATTTAAATAAAGCAAGTATTTATAAACTCGGTATTTATTACCCTTATTTATAGGAATAACATTATGTATGTAAAGAGTATTTGTCCAAATTAACCCTCCTACAATCAGTGCATTTTTTTAAACTAACCCATTCAGGCCACTCCAAGCCATTAGCTGTTGTCAGTGGCTTCCTATGGTTACCCTTCTGTGCACTGTCACACCACTGAGATTACAGGGTAAAGTGGTCTCCCATCCATACATTGCAGGCCATACTAATATGTTCAAACATTTACAGTGGCCTTGGGTGGCACACAGTTGATTTTTGTAAGATTACTTGGAAAGGACAGCAGGCTTGTACATGTACGTACTGAAGGTTGCTAAAGAACAGAATTTAGTGGATCGGAGTGGCCTCCATGTGTAGGAGGGTTAAAGGGACAGTATCGTCACGATCAACAGGGCATGGAATCGGAGTGCTAGTTTTGGATTAACTCGGTGACTGAAATTAATACCCCGCATGACAAGGTCATATTACCATTGCTGCTGCATAAATGAGCCAGTCATTTTCAGTCACTGTGTTCTCAAACTAGGACATTGATTCCATGCCATGCAGAAAGTCTGCTCCGATGTTTAATGGGATTAAGCTCCACCGTTTGTCCAAGGTTATTCAAGTTAATTTTAAATAGGACCAAAACCAAGCATCGAAAGTGAACTGTCACATTTATTTGTCTTCGACCCAGAAAAGTTAAGTGGTCTTGATTTTTTTTTTCTTCTTTTTTTTTGGAAACATAATATGATGCAGAAAGTAAAAGTGAAAGAAGGACCCATAAATAAAAGAATAACATATTTTTATTTTCAAGAAGTCCCAAGGATAACAAACGGCTGTTTATTTAGTGAGGTAATCGTACACAATTATCTTTTCTTTTTTTTCCCCGCAAAGCAGGATATTAAAACGGATGAATGAATCAGCCCATGCTTTCTGTTTTTGTTTAATGTGGCGTGATCACATGTTGGAATTAAATGTTACCAAACATGAAGTTGCATAATGATATTTTCCAGTGAGGCCTCGCGGAGTCAAAGTACTATATAACTAATAATGTTTTTATTAGAATAGATGACTTTTTCAAGCTTTGACAGATTTGAATGAAAACGTGCGACCCTACGTGTTTTGGAAAGCTCTCACTCTCTTTCAGTGAAATTTGGAAATCCATGAATCCCATTTTGTAGGAACAGGACATATCTGTTTTTACTGATATTTCTTTTCAAATGTTATTGTTTAACCCTCCTACTATAGCTGCACTTCAGTGGCAAATAGCTACAGTGGTCAAAACCAGTCAACTGACTGCTTTCGACTGTTGACCCAAATGTGCACACAGGGGCATTTTTGACTGGTTTTTACTGTCATTTTGACCACCCTCAATAATACCAGACAATGCTTTTTACCAGTCAAAAACTGTAAATGTACTTACTACACATAAGGTTTGACAGTGTTTGACTTTTAAGTGCACTAGATATACCTTGGCAAGTATATCAACATTTTGACTGATTTTGACCCTTGCAGTCACAGAAGGGTTAACCAGTTCGCGTCAGGAATAAAAAAGGTTTTCTGGGCCCCTGTGCGGGTTTCTTTTTCCCACACAAACACGTTAATGGAAGCTTCCACAGCGCGTGGCCACGTCTACCGAGCATGTCACTGTACGCTCGGCTCGTTGCCATGTCAACCGAGCATGCATACAAATATTCCTGAGTTTCCTATGGCGTGTTTAGATGCTCTCCGATCCACGGTGCAAAAAAAATTGCGTGTATACACGGCCTCCGACGCGAACTGGTTAAGTAATTAAATTACATTTTTTGAAGGGTGTACGTTGTCAACCACGATCTACTCATACTCATTCTTCATATCTGTCATCACAATGAGCTGACTACCAGCCAAAATCAACATTCAAATTCGTAGAAAGTTTGGCTGGTGACCTTAAAAAAACTTTCTAAACAAAAATATTGTTTATCTGCCTAAAGCAGACTACAAAAATTCAGGAAAGAAATTTTACCACACCTTGAAACAAGCACAGATCTTTCTGAGAAATCTCACAGAGAAATAAATCCCTCTCTTCCCCCATCCAGTGTATTAAAGCACTTTGAATTTTTGCTGCGATATAATTTTTTTTTATAGCTATGTTGTTATTATTTTGCGTTAGCACAGCATGAAAAGAAAGGTCTTGTTTTCCTTTCTGCCGGTTACACCTCAAGTCAAGCTACGTCCCGTAGCCTTAGATCTCGAGTGTCTTTCGCAGAATCCTTGCAGTCCCTAAGAGTGCTGCCTTCTGTAGTAATTCTAATTATTATTATTATTATTATTGTTGTTATTGTTATTGTTAAACCCCTATAGTAAACCCCTCCTCTTACATGATAAGTGTTCGGGGTTCTTTTACGTGCATTACTTTAATAATCTAGTATATAGGACCTATGTCTTAACGTCCCATCTGAAGGAAGAAGCAATTATCAGGACTCGATCTTAATCATGGTTACCATGGCCATTGTTAACCACGGTCACCGCGGCCACTGCCATGGTGCCCCTCCGAGTTGGTCATAATGCCCCTTTCGTTGGCCTTGAAATTTTGATGCAGCCAAGGCCAAAGTGGCCGTGCCTTCTCAATCCTAAAGGTCGAGACCTGAATTATGTCTTGCTCAAGATACTATATAGTGAGGCTGGGGGAGGGGGGGGGGGGGGGGTGGGTGGTTGCCAACAGTTCTGTCCAAGATGTGCAGCACTATAATGTCTTGTCCCCTGAATTCTCAGTTGTTTTGTTCATGCTGTCTCCTATAAACCAGGTTTGAAGAGCAACAAGAAACCATCCCGAAGCCAAAGTCATCGAGTAGCGTACGAAGCACGAAAAAGAGTAGCAAGACAGGAGGTTCTCCAAATCATCTCGCCATCACTCGAGACGATGTCCACGTTTGTATCATGTGTTGCCGGGCAATCATGAATTTTCAGGTAAATAATCTACCAAACACCCCCCCCCCCCAAAAAAAAAAAAAAAGAAAGAAATAAATAAATAAAAATAAATAAATAAATAAACAAATGAAAAATGAATATATATAAAAAAAAAATAAAAAAAATAAAAATTATATAGAACATCATGGAGAGAACTTTAACAAAATTTAGTTAATAAAAACTTTCTTTGCAAATACCAAAGTGCATGTGTACGCACAAGCTGATTTGCATAATGCAAGCTGACTTTACCTATTCAGATATTGTCTATCAATGTCTTTTTCTTATGTTTTTGTTTTGTTTTCAGTTTAGGCCCAAAAAAAATGTGTCCGGTTTATGGCTTCAAAATTGGTGCAGTGATGCAATTTTTTTTTTTTTTTTTTTTTTTTTCAATCCTTTATTTATTTTTATTTTCCATACAGCAAAAGACATGATACATGTATACACGGTTACTAGAACCAGACCAAATTTCCCATATACAAAGTATGGTGGCTAAGAGAGGCCTCACAAATCGGGCAAACGTTCATACCCCTATGTGAAAAAGTCATTTAAAACACAGCACGGCAGCATTCCAATCGATCCAGCAATTTTGGCTGCAATTGGACATTGTTTCACAGCCAAAAAAAAAGAAAACTAAAAAATGCCGACGCGTGGGTCTGAGGCGATGCTCGCGGAGACCAGAAACCAGAGACTTTTTTTTTTTGGTCTTGTAATGCAACTACATAAATGTAGATTGTTCGAATGTCTGCAGAAGGTCCAGAATGCCGCAGCTCGAGTCGTATCACTCACTCGGAAGCATGATCATATCATACCTGTGCTCTATAACTTACATTGGCTACCTGTAGAACAGCGGATTATCTACAAACTACTTTTACTGACATATAAGGCACTAAATAATCTAGCTCCACAGTATATCAATGATATGATCACTACCTATGTTCCTAGCCGTAATCTCCGTTCTTCGGCAAGTAGACAACTAGTTGCGCCCTCGTATAATTTAGAAACTTATGGACGCAGAGCTTTTTCGTGCGCAGCCCCCTTACTGTGGAACTCGCTTCCACAGGAAGTAAGACTTTCCACTTCACTAGGTAATTTTAAAAAACAGCTTAAGATACACCTTTTTAGAAATGCTTTTAATTTGTAATTTCAAAGTGTAATTTTAAAATGTATTTCATTAGAATATTATTATAATAATTTTTTATCATTGTAACTATTATTATTGTCTTCTTTATAGATAGCTCGCATTTGTAATTTGTCACTTATTGTAAGACAATCATTCTTTTTGGTCTAAAATGTAAAGCGCTATTGGGCATATTTGGAAATAGCGCTATATAAGTAATTAAATATTATTATTATTATTATAAACTACACAGTACCTTACAAGGAAATGAGAAAAATGATTGATTTCTAGCTAGACCGAAATGGAATGCACATGTATATTTACAAAGTAATCTATACACTGTGTACACCCCATGTGTTTCCCTATTTCACAGATAGTTTTGATTTTAAATGTTACAGTTCTAATTTCCTTTCAATTGAGACACTTCGTTGTTCCTTCAAATGTGTTTTCCTGTAATTTATCTCCTTTTTTTTTTCTTCTTTTTTTTTTTGGCTTCCGCAGTACGGTTTCAATTTGGTTATCAACCACAATGAATGCATCAACGCAATAGCTCTCAGCCTTAATCACAAGAGCCCAAGGTGAGTTAATGAAAAACAGCCTCAAGAGGGCGCTGTGTAGAAAAAAGTCCATTCAGCTGTTTTAAAACTAGCAGTTTCTTGACATCAAATCATCTCCATCTATCCTTACTTTCAAAACTAACATGAAATCGCACTTGTACAGACTAGTTTTCTCTCACTATTTACCAGTGCAAGGAGTTACCAGTTAGTTCGCTGAACGTTTAACCCAAACTTTCACGGTCGTTTAACTAAAAGTTGGCACCGTACGGCCACACCAACTAGATAGTCAGATAGGCAGACGTGTATACATTTTCAATCAAAAAGCATCAATAAACTTCCTGCAATGATTGTTTAATAACCAATGCGGCAAAATAGAACGTCTGGTTAACCGTCCCAGCGCTACAGTTTACTGCTCTGATAAACCTTGTTTTCTCTCTCTCTTGTGCCATGAGCGCCTTTTTGGTGGATATCAGTAAACTTCCCACAATGATTGTTTAACCCTAACCCCTTGGGTATTTTTACTAGAAAGTATCCTGAATCCACCAAAATCCACCATTTTTGTCACACACAAAATGCTGGTGTCCTGAATCCATCAGAATCCGCCAGTGTAGATATTGGACATATCCTGAATCCACCAAAATCCACCACTAAATTTCTGGCGGATTTTGGCAGATTCAGGATACCATGCTCACATGAAAATTTGCATAGTATGTTGCTGCATAGAATCCATCAAAATCTAACACATACAAGTATTGGCTGTACATGTACAGTACATGTAACTATAATCCATCAAAATACATCAACCAACATGACCAAGCAGTTAAAAACTGTTGAAATCCTGAATCCATCAAAGTCCGCCATATGCTCAATGTGGAGATATCCTGAATCCGCCGAAATCCTCCAAAACAGGGGGATGGATTTTGATGGATTCAGGGTGGTTAGGGTTAATAACCAATGCGGCAAAATAGAAAGTCTGGTTAACCGTCCCAGCGCTACAGTTTACTGCTCTGATAAACCTTGTTTTCTCTCTCTTGTGCCATGAGCGCCTTTTTGGTGGATATCAATAAACTTCCCACAATGATTGTTTAATAACTAATGCAGCAAAATAGAAAGTCTGGAACAACAAAATGGGCGGCAATTTCTTCCAAAATTTTTTTTTTTAGGTGTTCGGGTATGTGCCTGAAACACCTATTGTTATTGTTCGGTTTTTTTTTTTTTCTTCTCCATCTTCTTCTCTCCATCGATTGTCTACAAAAAAACACATACTTGCAAACTTCACATGAACTTCAAACTTGGCATATACTTAGAACTTAACACGTAGATGAAACATGAGTTTGTGACGTCATGGTGAGGTCATCAGATATCGAATTACGATAAATCAAAGTTTAATATTTAAAAAAATCATATCTCAACAACCACAAGAGGTAAATTCACAATTTTTGCACCATTGTACAGATCGTTAATTGTCAAAAAATATTTACAAAAAGGTGACCCCAATTTGACCTTACTTCCTGTCCAAACCGGAAGTCAAAGTTTAATATTAAAAAAAATCATATCTCAACAACCACAAGAGGTAAATTCAGTTTTTGCACCATTGTATAGATTGATAATTGTCGAAAAATATTTACACAAAGGTGACCCCAATTTGACCTTACTTCCTGTCCAAACCGGAAGTCAAAGTTTAATATTTAAAAAAATCATATCTCAACAACCACAAGAGGTAAATTCAGTTTTTGCACCATTGTATAGATTGATAATTGTCGAAAAATATTTACACAAAGGTGACCCCAATTTGACCTTACTTCCTGTCCAAACCGGAAGTCAAAGTTTAATATTTAAAAAAATCATATCTCAACAACCACAAGAGGTAAATTCACAGTTTTTGTACCAACAGACGTTAACGTTTGACTTTCTCCAACACTTCGAATTGATGACGTCATCATTTTAACGTCAAACCCGAACACCTGCATGTTTGTTTATCGGCAAACACTGCACGTCTAGTTTTTTAATTTTTTTTTTATATATTAGCTTTGGTAAACCAGTTAGCAAATTTCTAAATGGGTTAGTGCAGTTTCAGTCGGTTAACTGGTTAGTGCAGTTTCAGCCGGTTAACTGGTTAGTGCAGTTTCAGCCGGTTAACTGGTTAGTGCAGTTTCAGCCGGTTAACTGGTTAGTGCAGTTTCAGCCGGTTAACTGGTTAGTGCAGTTTCAGTCGGTTAACTGGTTAGTGCAGTTTCAGTCGGTTAACTGGTTAGTGCAGTTTCAGCCGGTTAACTGGTTAGTGCAGTTTCAGTCGGTTAACTGGTTAGTGCAGTTTCAGCCGGTTAACTGGTTAGTGCAGTTTCAGTCGGTTAACGGGTTAGTGCAGTTTCAGTCGGTTAACGGGTTAGTGCAGTTTCAGTCGGTTAACTGGTTAGTGCAGTTTCAGCCGGTTAACTGGTTAGTGCAGTTTCAGCCGGTTAACTGGTTAGTGCAGTTTCAGCCGGTTAACTGGTTAGTGTAGTTTCAGTCGGTTAACTGGTTAGTGCAGTTTCAGTCGGTTAACTGGTTAACCGTCCCAGCACTATAGTTTACTGCTCTAATAAACCTTGTTTTCCCTCTCTTGTGCCATGAGCACCTTTTTGGTGGATATCAACACTTTATAAATGACGTTTGTTATTATTATTTATTATTATTTTCACTCCAGAACGAAAGCGTTGGTCTTGGAGCTGTTGGCAGCGGTATGTCTGGTCAAGGGGGGACATGAAATAATCCTTAGTGCCTTTGACAACTTCAAATTGGTGAGTGACGACCGGACACCGGTGTTCTTTAGATGAAATTGATTAATTAATTTGCAGGCGTCGGATTGTGGCCATCAAAACAAACATTACTGTCCCTTGCTCTCCCGGCTTGATCATCCTTGTGCCAGAAAAAGCAGAAACTATGAATTAACTGCACTCTGTGTTGTACGGAAATCCTTCGGTTTATATAAACATACATCCATTTGGAAAAAATTTTCTTCATAATTCCAGCTTGTAGCTGAACTTCAGTGGCAAGTAGCTATAGTGGTGAAAACCAGTCAACTGCTTGTTTTGACTGTTGACCCAAATGTGCACACAGGGACATTTTTGACTGGTTTTTACTGTCATTTTGACCACCCTCAACAATACAAGACAATGCTTTTACCAGTCAAAAACGGTCGACTCATTTTGACCTGTAAATGTACTTACTACACGTAAGGTTTGACAGTGTTCGACTCTAAGTGCACTAGATATACCTTGGCAAGTATATCAACATTTTGACTGATTTTGACCCTTGCAGTCACACAAGAGTTAGTATATTTTTTGTTTGTCCTTTTCAGGAGTGTGTTGAGAGATTTAGATTTGAGAATCTGTTTCAGTACTTCCAGAAATACGAGGATACGAATATAGATTTCATGGTAAGAAACACAAACAAAAAAATTATTTCTAAAGAGGCAATCTCACAATATCAGGAGATGAATAAGACTTACATGTACAGGTTCACATGGTGGGAAGTGATAATCGAGTAGGTTTGCGGTAACACTGTGTAATAATTCCTGTGTGGTTCTGAGAAGAACCTGTGGGTAACATGACGTTTCGTTCAGTGGGCTTTGACTGTCTTCAGGAAAATGCAAAAGATCCCAATTAATATTAAGAGAGATCACATGAAATAAATGTTTTAAGTTTGCGTACAATCACATTTACGACTTAAACTTAAACAAAAACAGTTGTATTGATAACTTAAAATTACATAAAGTTGCATAAAATCTTGTATAAAGAAATTTTGTCATCGTTTTTTTTCCCCTTGATTTCTTCAGGTAGCGTGAATGCAATTATTTATATAGATAACTTATATAGGATTTTAAGTAAGACTAATTGCGGTGACACCATGTGGAATCTCAATTGAGTAGTAATTAGTTCTGAAAAGAACTGGGGGTACAACTCGACGTTTCGATCGACGTTTCGATACTGATCGAAACGTCGAGTTGTACCCCCAGTTCTTTTCAGAACTAATTACTACTCAATTGAGATTCCACATGGTGTCACCGCAATTAGTCTTACTTATCATCCTCACCATGCAAAGCTACAAGTTTTACCTATATAGGATTTACACAACTTTGGTGTATAAAATTACATAAAGTTGCATAAAATCTTGTATAAAGAAATTGTATTTTCATCGGTTTTTTTTCTTTCTTGATTTCTCCAGGTAGCATGCATGCAATTCATCAACATCGTTGTGCATTCAGTAGAGGAGATGAACTTCAGGTCGTACCTTCAGTTTGAGTTCACGAACCTCGGCCTGGATAAATACCTAGAGGTGAGTTCTCCTTGTTGGGCCTTGTGAGGGCGCTCTTTCCACACTGCCATCAAAGTTATGAAGGGGGGGTAGCTTGGAATCCAGTAAAGCCCCCTAGATTAGTTTTATTTATTCACTATCGGCTGAATTGCAACAGTGGTCGTTTTAGTTTCACAATATCAATGGGTGCGTTCGAGTAGCTTCCCCGATGTGACCTGAGTAAGTCACACGGGTGAGCCCCGAGCACGAGCTAATTGAACGAGCATCCCGTCGAATGTCACCCTCTTGTGGTCGTTATTAGCGATGTGAAGAATGTCAAAGCTCACACTGACTTTGTAAACAAAATATCATACAACGAAACAATCGCAAAATAATTATTTCCTGGGTAAAAAAGGAACTAATGATCTTATTACTTCTCAGGTTCGTACAAAACAACACATATTCTAGTACAAGAACAGTCTCTACTCACAGATTAATTGTTTAAGGGTTGAAAATGTATGTCAAACACTTCACGAAATTTCTGCAATGAAAACAAAGATGGCGGCCATTCAGAATATTTCTCAAAGTGGCGTCACTTACCCGTGTCTGCCTCAAGTGACCTGCTTCGCAAGCAGGTTACCTGAGGCTGACCCAGGTAAGCCCCAAATGTCGGACCTACTTGAACGCTCCGGAGTCGGACCCAGGTCGACCCGGGGAAGCTACTCGAATGCACCCAATATTTATTCCCTAACCACAAAATTATCAAATCATTTTACGTGGGTGCATCAAACTGTCTTGGAAGTCACTCTACCTGAGTTGCATAAAGCATCAACCTGAGGTACATGTACATAAATTTAATATCATTTTAATTTTTTTAATTTAAATTTTTTTTTTTTAATTTTTTTTTTACTAAAACATTTGACTCTTTTTTTATATATAGAAATTGAAGAATACAGAAAGTGACCGACTCCACACACAAATCCAGGCGTACCTGGACAACATGTTTGACGTGGGCCAGTTAATGGAAGACTCAGACATCAAGAACGGTGCACTGGAGAGAGTCGCCCAGCTAGAGGAAAAACTCTATCAGGTAAAGAGCCCCCAAAAATGAGACGCAATCACCCACGAATAGATTCATCAACCTGAGGTACATGTACCTGAGGAGATTATTCTCCCCCCCCCCCTCCCCTCCTTTAGTTCAAGTCTGCACTTTGAGTGGCATGAGTGTTTTGTGTTTTGGCAACCTTTCATAAAAATAATAATAAGGTGAAGGTTATTCCTGTGGTAGTGGGATCACTGGGTACAATCCCGAAGGCAGCGGTGTGTCTGTCCTATCTCCTTGAGAAACATCTCAAGGAGATAGGAACATCTGGTAGAGTAGAATTACTACAGAAGGCGGCACTCTTAGGGACAGCAAGGATTCTGCGAAAGACACTCGAGATCTAAGGCTACGGGACATAGCTTGACTCGAGGTGTAACCGGCAGAAAGGAAAACAAGATCTTTCTTTTCATGCTGTGCTAATGTGAAATAATAATAATAATAATAATAATACACGCATTTAAAAAAAAAAGTTGCCATAGTAATACACATGCGCTTCTATTAAAATTGTTTGAATATATGTCACATTTACCCTAACTCCCTCGGCCCATTTGCTTACATATAACCTGAATCCTCCAAAATCCTTCAGTAGTAAAGCAAGCACATGACATGTATGCACACATGTGTTTCTAATCTGTGATACATGTACATGGCCAGGGACCCTCCCTGCATGTCATGGAGCAATAAACAGTGTCCACTGACCCAAGCACTGACCTTGGCAATCACTACAACAAACATGGATGTACATGTACCATGGAAAGGCAAGTAATCACATGTACATGGTGCCATGTAAAAGTAGTTTGACCTCGCACAAATCTGATGTGCATTGTTAATGGCAGAGCCAGTGTTTGTGATGTCATTAGCGGTTGGTTCTATTCGTCGTCATATACACTCACGCCACATTTGTGTACGGTTTATTATTGAAGATGTGTGACTTGATTCCTTTCTCCTCACCAGACGACAGATACGTTGCGTCAGGTCGAGGACTCATCTCTTGCCAGAATAGCTGAGTTACAGCTGGAGCTTGCTTCTGCGACGAAAGACTTGGACATGCTTAAGGTATGTTTCCCAACGAGTAATAAAACAGACAACAAAATCTCAAAAAAATTTAACAGGGTTTGTGTGTTTCCCTACAAAATGGGGAAAAATTTTGTTTAATATAAAATAAAAATTTTTAAAAATAAATTTAAAAAAACACGATAAAACCTAGAGTTAATTTGGACTGAAATCCTATTTTTCCCTCCAGAATTTAGGTTATCATGTGGCAATCATGATAAAAATGGAAAAGCCCCGGAATTTTTACTTTGTGAATAAGAGCAAGGTTGAATTGGCTTGAGAATTCAGAAGCTTTATTTTGGAGTTTGTTCCTCAGAGACTTTTGTCCATTATATGGTGGCCATTTTGGTTTTCTAAGTACACAAGTCTATGGGGATCGGAGTGAGGCTCTTGTCGGAAATATAGACTGGTGCTTTTTCAAGTTGTGTATTTTAATGGTGCTTTTTGATGAGGGAACCAGACATACAAAACCTTAATTTTTATAAGCCAGGATTTAGAGATAAGGCGTCCAATTCTTTGAAAAACAGGGTGTCCAAAACTTTAACTTACAATACTTTTGCATGTGTATTACAAATAAAAACAGGGCGTCAAATTAGCAAACAGGGCTTTCAAAAGACACCCAAAGGTATTTCTGGCTAATACTATGGTTCCATATCAATGTCAGTGCGAGAGGGGTCTCTCAGAACATTGTTACTGTCGTCGTTTCCCAAACTGACCGTGAAATTTCTGAAAATGTTCTCACACACACAGACTCAGAAGAAGGAAGCCGACTTCACAATCGAAACGTTAAAGCGGACAGCGGCCACCAGAGGGCCAGGCAGCGGGGGAGGCTCGGGCAGGCCTGGCGGAGGCGGAGGCGGAGGTGGCCCAGGGGGTGGTGGTGGTGGTGGTGTCGGTGGCCTCGGTGGCCCTGGTGGCCCCGGTGGCCCTGGTGGCGGCGGCCCCGGTGGTTCTGGAGGCGGCGGGGGCTACGGACCTGGTGACGGACCTGGTGACGGACCAGGTGGGGGATTTCCTGCACCTCCAGAAAATTGTGAGTAAAATGAAAACATCTAAACACCAAGGAATTTTCTTAAGCACAACAATATGTTTTTGAAAGCCGTTTATGAAAAATGATAAATAAATAAATGAACGTGATTAGGTATATTTAATTGTTTAACCCTCCTATAGCTGCAAGGGTCAACATTGATATACTTGGCAAGGTATATCCAGAACCCTGGATCAAGTTTGTACAGAAAGATATATAATAATAATAAGTAAGACTAATTGCGGTGACACCATGTGAAATTCTCAATTGAGTAGTAATTAGTTCTCAGGACGATCAGAGCATACTGATCGAAACGTCGAGTTGTAACCTCCAGTTGTAACCTCCAGTTGTAACCTCCAGTTGTAACCTCCAGTTGTAACCTCCAGTTCTAACCTCCAGTTCTTTTCAGAACTCTTTACTACTCAATTGACAATTTCACATGGTGTCACCGCAATTAGTCTTATTTATCCTCTTCACCATGCAAAGCTACAAGTTTTACCTATAATAATAATAATATTCTCATTTTTTTGTTTTTGTTTCACAGTACCTCCACCCCCTCCTCCTCCCCCTCCCCCTCCCGATTCAATACCCCCTCCCCCTCCCCCTCCACCCCCACCATTTGGTGGTGCTCCCCCACCCCCACCTCCTCCCGGTCCACCTCCTCCACCTGGTGGTATGCCTGGAGTGGCACCCGATGGATGTAAGTTGAAGATTTGTTTTTCATATATTTTCTTCTGTTTCATTTCCTCTGCTGTGTTTTTTGTTTTTTGTTTCATTTGGCGAGCAATGTCACATTATGCCGGCCCTCTGGGCCCTATTTCATAGCGCCGCTTACCGCTAAGCAAATTTTTGTGCTAACTATAGCAGACAAATTTGCTTAAGCATAAGCGTATTTCACAGGTTAACAAGAATATTCAGAGCGGCGCGTGCGCGTTCACCATGGATTTGTATTGTTGTGTCACTCATTTGATAGCAGTAACGGCCGGCAAGTAAGCATGCCTTTCTCTATACTTATACTTAACGGTTAGCAGTGCTATGAAATGAAAAATGTACAGTAAGCAGAAATTCAGGTGTTAAGCGGCTCTGTGAAATTGGGCCCGGATTTAAAAATTAGGAACTCCAGTCTATTGTACATGGTATATTCTATGTCCTTGGTTGTTTCATTTTACACTCTGATTTTTTTCTTTTTAAAAAATTCGAGTTCTTACTTTGGAAAATGGCCCAAGTTTGTAACCACCATGCTATATAATAGAACGAGATTGGTCGAAAAAGGTATTTTACAATGTTTCTTATTGGATGGAAATGGTGAGCATCTGGTATATCAACCAATCACAGATGCTCATGTATAATCTTATGCCATTACAAGTTACTTTGGAATGTATTATGTACATGTACGTCAAATTACACTGGTCAAAATTTTTTTAAAGTTGTCTGCTTCGGAGATAAAATGTGCTATTTATTATGGATTTTGGTGTGCTGAATTCAAATATGACAATTAAAATTGCTGATTGGCTACTGTTTCCAAGATATTTAAGTTTACATTTTATGTACTATGTATATGGTGTACATAGCAGATTTTTAATCATGAATTGTAAACCTAGGTCTTTTCATGTGTTTATGGTTGTTTCACTTGATATTATGTCACCTGCCATGTTTATGTAACACTTACTATGTATCAGTTCATAGTTCAGTCCTTATTCAGTGTCTACTCTGCGCTTCTTGGCTTGTCTCTTGTAGTCATTAAATGGTACCATATCTTGAAAACTAGAGCCAATCAACAATTTTAAGCATCATTTCCATTCTCAGTGACCCATAATTAGTCAAGTTTGACTTCATTTGTTTCGGAAGCATTTTGGCTGTAGACCAGTGTAATTGATGTTTCTGTGATAGGCTCTTTTGTTTGTTTGTCTGTCTGTCTTCCTTAATGCCTGTCTGTCTGTCAAATCTGTTAGTGTATCACAATTGTCTGTTATTTCATAGTCAATTTTGGTAACGGCTAATATTTCAGGCCGGTGATTTCTCAGGATTTTTTCTGATTTCAGGATTTTTTTTTTTTTACAAATCTCCCTTTGCCTCAAAGAGGAGAAGTAGCCACCAAGGAAAGAAAGAAGTAGCCTGTATTGTGTTCCACACCTCTAGTTTCTTGTTTGCGGGGATGTGGAGAGTCTGTAAATCCTCCAAAATTAAACATCCGGGAGGTTCAGAGGGGGGCTTTGTCCTGTAGACCAAAGGGAGACCCAGGCCTGCTACCTACAGGAGGTTCAAGGGGCTCTGACCTCTAGACCAAAGGGAGACCCAGGCCTGCTACCTACAGGAGGTTCAAGGGGCTCTGTCCTCTAGACCAAAGGGAGACCCAGGCCTGCTACCTACAGGAGGTTCAAGGGGCTCTGTCCTCTAGACCAAAGGGAGACCCAGGCCTGCTACCTACAGGAGGTTCAAGGGGCTCTGTCCTCTAGACCAAAGGGAGACCCAGGCCTGCTACCTACAGGAGGTTCAAGGGGCTCTGTCCTCTAGACCAAAGGGAGACCCAGGCCTGCTACCTACAGGAGGTTCAAGGGGCTCTGTCCTCTAGACCAAAGGGAGACCCAGGCCTGCTACCTACAGGAGGTTCAAGGGGCTCTGTCCTCTAGACCAAAGGGAGACCCAGGCCTGCTACCTACAGGAGGTTCAAGGGGCTCTGTCCTCTAGACCAAAGGGAGACCCAGGCCTGCTACCTACAGGAGGTTCAGGGGGCTTTGTCCTCTAGACCAAAGGGAGACCCAGGCCCGCTACCCATTTTTCAGGATTTTTGTAGTTTTGTCAAATCACACCCCTGAATATTTATTTCAGTCTACCTCTTATAGCCAAGACCATTACAGCTGTCTTTTACAGTCTACCTCTTATAGCCAAGACCATTACAGCTGTCTTTTACAGTCTACCTCTTATAGCCAAGACCATTACAGCTGTCTTTTACAGTCTACCTCTTATAGCCAAGACCATTACAGCTGTCTTTTACAGTCTACCTCTTATAGCCAAGACCATTACAGCTGTCTTTACAGTCTACCTCTTATAGCCAAGACCATTACAGCTGTCTTTTACAGTCTACCTCTTATAGCCAAGACCATTACAGCTGTCTTTTACAGTCTACCTCTTATAGCCAAGACCATTACAGCTGTCTTTTACAGTCTACCTCTTATAGCCAAGACCATTACAGCTGTCTTTTACAGTCTACCTCTTATAGCCAAGACCATTACAGCTGTCTTTTACAGTCTACCTCTTATAGCCAAGACCATTACAGCTGTCTTTTACAGTCTACCTTTTATAGCCAAGACCATTACAGCTGTCTTTTAGTTGGTCAGTGTGCCCCTTTATCTTTCATTCTGAGAATTCGAGATATTAAATTTCTTACATGTTTCTGTCATGGTTATTTCCCCGCGTATAGCTGTGACCATAAAAGGCAAGATCAGAACCAAATATCGTCTGCCGTTACTCAACTGGGTTGCATTCAAACCCAATCAGATCGGTGGGACGGTCTTCAGCGAGCTTGATGATAACAAAGTCATGAAGGTAGGCTGTGCTTAATCATTCAATTCAGGGTAAATGTACAGACCCCCAGTGTTTTCCCTTAGGGAGGAGGGCCAAAGTCTTGGTACAGCCAAGCCTTTGAGAAGACCGGCAAGGCCTAGGCTACCTGGCCTCCTAATCTGTCTTTTGTGAGTCCTAATCCTGTAATGGTACAGTACTTGCTAATCAACATAACCTGGGTTTCTGGAGGGCCTAGCCCAGCCAATAGAGCTCATTATAATCGCTGCAGTTGTGAACAAAAGACAGCTGAGTTGTCAGTCAAGTCTGTGTTAACAATAAGAGCCACTTGGAACCTATTCATTAGTAAAGGGTCTTTTGTGCTCAGCTAGGGGATTATATAGGCCCATAGGCCTGGGCAAAGCCTGGGCCTGGCCGGGCTTCTCAAAGGCTTGGCTGTACCATGACTTTGGCCATCCTCCCTTAATAGACCAGGAGCCATCGTCATAGAGCCGCTAAGCAGAAAAATTTGCTAAGCAAAATCAAACAGACAACCAGTGAAAGTGTACATATTTAGCATGAAAGTTTGGCTGGTAAACAACAAAACCTGCTTAGCAATGTTTTTTGCTTAGCTTTTTTTCCTGCTGAGCAAGCTCTGTGAAATTGGCCCCTGTATCATGCTGCGGCCATTTTGATTCTCTTCCATATATTCAGGAAATACACTCACTGGCCATAAGTATTGCAACATTGAAATTCACACCAAAGTTCAGTTTGGAGAACTGTGTTACAATAATTTATTTTATTTTATTTACACTACTTAAGACTTCTTGAAAGTGCCTGTGTTTTGAAGTCATTGTTCTTTTTTACTGTTCTTGCTTGGAAACAAAGTCCTTCAATACTTTGTCGGGTAACCACGTGACCTGATAATTGCGGCCATCCGTCTAGGCAATGTCTCGTACAAATTCATGTTGCAATACTTTTGGCCAGTGGGTGTATTACAAAGATGGCCATAGCTTTCAGTCTTGATTGTCTATCGAGTGCACAGGGAAAAATTGCCAAGGAAAAATTTTCTGAGAAAATAGTGAAAATAAATTGTGATTAAATTTGTCATCCGATAAAACTGACCAGCTGACATAAGTAATTGATTTGAATTAGCCCTACACCGACATGTGTATAGCAGTGCATACTCAGTGCTTTCTGAGTGTCTGTTAAAGGGAAAAACTTCACAGGTGACTCGGGGGAGGGGGGGGGGGGATTCGAACCCATGACCTCCTGCTAACTAGTGCAGACGTCTTATAAACCTCTCGACCCCCGAGCTTGCCCGATGACAATTGGCCGGCTAGACATAAGTGTTGTAGTGGCAGAGTCTTCAGAATGTGGGCTTGAATTCCAGCTAGAATGGTTGTGTCCTGGAGTGAGACACTTAACCATGAATTGCTCCTCTCCACCAGGAGTAAATGGGGACCTGAGCGGGCAGAGATGGTGCCTTTAAAGTAAGTCATGCAGAGTTTATAGTTGGAAATGCCTGCTGCCGAGATGCCTATCTCCCTTATATTGATTGCCCTAGACCCAGTCCTGCACATCGTCAGTGAGGGGTCAGCGCGACTAAACGGTCCCTAGTACCTACCACCATTCATAATGAATTTAACTACCCCAAAGGGATGCAAGGCTGAGTCGACCCCATTGGGATTGGAACTCATGTCTTGTGATTACAAGTCAAGTGCTCTACCAACTGAGCTATTCCCGGTTACTTGTGGTTGATAAGGCCCAAAGGTCTTCACATTTGCTATCTCCATTGTGAGACATGCTTGGCAGATAATTGTACTATATATGTGTCCATTATTGTAATTAGTCCGTCTGTTGTTTTCTAGGAAATCAACTTTGAAAACTTTGAGGAGCTCTTCAAGACGCAGAACCAGTCCGCGAGTAACTTCACAGCTAAGGACGGCGGGGTGAACAAGTCGCCGTCGAAGAAGAAGCAGATCTCACTGCTTGAGCCGAACCGTCTTCAGAATGTCTCCATCATGAGACGGAAGATTGAGCTGTCCTCCAAGGAGATTGCCGATGCTATTAAGAAGTGAGTTGAGCTGGGGATTAAGAGAGTGTGGAAGGGGGAGGAGAACTTCTCTACTTTTTCACTTTTTCACTTCTAGAGACCTAGGTTTGAATCCTACGCATGCTCGGGCTGACGTGGATTTTATTTTATTTTATTTTTTTTTTCCTTTTTTTTAACCAGTTCACGTCGGAGGCCGTGTATACACGCAATTTTGTTTTTGCACCAGGGATCGGAGAGCGTCTAAACACGCCATAGGAAACTCCGGAATATTTGCATGCATGCTCGGAAGTGCCGGCCACCCGCTGTGGAAGCTTCCATTAACGTGTGTGTGGGAAAAATAAACCCGCCACAGGGGCCCAGAAAAACTTTTTTATTCCCGACGCGGACTGGTTAAATCAGGGGATAAGGTTGTTAGAGTATTACTTTCCTCATCTTTCACTTCTAGAGAGCAGGGCCCAATTTCATAGAGCTGAAAGCAGCCGATTTTTTTTGCTTACTGTACGTTTTTTATTTCATAGCGCTGCCAACCGTTAAGCATAGAGAAAGGCACGCTAACTTGCCGGCCGTTACTGCTAGCAAATGAGTGACGCAACAATACAAAACACACACGCACTGCTCTTAATGTTCTTGCTTACCTGTGAAATACGTTTATGCTTAAAGCAAATTTGTCTGCTATAGTTAGCACAAAAATTTCCTTACCAGTAAGCGGCGCTATGAAATTAGGCCCTGGGTTCAAATCCCACTTAGACAGACATGTAGACTGGGTTTTCAGTCCCTACCTGACTATGGGTTTCTCCCTGAAATATTTGTCTGGGGTTCTCCTTCCATTATCGTAAACTGAATATTTCTTCTTCTCTTCAAAGATTTCTTAAGCCTTACGTTCTTAAGAATCATTGATTTCATAAATTCATTTCGAAAAAAGAAATAATGTAAAATCTGTACATATAAACACACACCTCCTCCCTACCATGGGAGTACTCCTAATATAAACAACAGTGACATGGTATTTTATTGATTTATCGCAGGTTGGATCTGAAAGAACTGGAGCTGGACACGGTTGAGCAGCTGCAACGGTTCCTGCCCAATGACCAGGAGAAGAAGTCCTTCAAACAGTACGAGAAAGACAAACAGCCGCTAGACAAACTCACCGAGTCTGACAGACTCATGATCAATGTAAGGAAACCCCACTCTATAATCTATTCTCAGACCAAAACGCACCGATCCAGATGTATGCCATAGTCCCCGCCCACCTTTAGCAACGCCATGGACAGGTTTAATCCTATTGGTTAATCTGTTTGATTGACAGGCTGGTTGGGTGTACTGCCTGGATAAAAAAAAAAAATTTAAATCATATTCTTGTTTGGAAATGCCACTTGCAAATTTTGAAGCAGTGCACTAAAACTTTCATTGCGAAAACAATTAAAAAAATAAATAACCAAATCATTTTTAAACAGTCCAATGACTTGCCGCTTACTTACATACATGTTGACCACTCTGTTGTCAGAATGTGGGTTCAAATCCTGGCACCGGCTGGTCTCGGCGCTTTTGTCCAGATGGGACCTTAAGCCGTACGTCCTGTGTACTAGATTATTAAAGTAATGCATGTAAAAGAACCCAGAACACTTATCGTGGAAGAGTAGGGATTTACCCGGGTGTTTCTGGTTCATATAACAAGCACCCTTGTTTACAGGTTTCCTCAGGCTTCCGAGCTACAGTGCTTAAGTGTGCTTTGGAGACATCCTTGGTTTCATTACCAGAAATGTATAACAACAACAACAACTCAGCTACCATGCTTGCCGAATGACCATTGGCCCGCCATTTTTCCAAGATTCCATCCTAGAAATATTTCTTTTTGTGTTCCTCACAGTTGTCTAAGGTAGAGAGACTTCCAGAGCGCCTCGCCATTATGAGCTTCATAGGTAACTTTGCAGACACGATATCAGCCATTAAACCGGTAAGCTTTATTGAAACTAAAATTGGTCATTTGAAAACCGGTTTCCCTTACTTAAACCCTTTCAACAATTTCTTCAACTTTTTGCTCAAATTTTCTTTTTAAACCTTTTGTCAAACTGGTGATCTTTAAACCAGCAAGCCATTGTACAAGTAAGTTTTATTGAACCCTTCAAACAATTGGTTTTTTTTACTTAAACCAGTTAACTTTAAACCGGTAAGCTTTAAACCGGTAAGCTTCAAACTGGTAAGTATAAACTATTAAGGGACGTATTCAAAATTGACTGTCAGCGGACTGGACGCAGAGTCAGCGGATTTTGTTGAACAAAAGACTGCCTTAGTTACCAACCGGCCGGCAGGCCTAACCACACGAGTTTTACATCACTGGCACGAATATCAATAGCTTCTTTCATATGCTAATCGCAACCTGTCCTCTGAGTCAGTGAAACCCCTGCAATGGCTCTTTCACAGTCAAGTTTCTGAACTATAGATTTGGTTCAGTGGACTCCTTTTTTTATAAATTGGCGGCCAGCTAAAACGCATACAACGGATTTATCACATCAGTTTTTAATCATTCACGGAGAGATACCGGTATCGTGTTTTTAATGAAGAATTGATGTCCGGGTCGGTTTTATCTCGTTCATTACGAGTTATTTGTTGGCATTTCAAAGAAGTTTTTCTAAATATGTATGGTAATTTTAGTTAATCACTTTCGATGGATCGCCAAGATAACTTCAATCATTATTTAGCTCAATGCAGTGAACGATTTCCCCTGTATCGCATCGTAAAATGCGATGTAAGTATTTTGGGCAATCTGCGATGGAATTTCAAACAATGCATCGCAGATTTTGCGATACAAATTTCGACAGATTTATAAACATTTTTGAAATCATATTCACAAACCTTTCCCGAAATAACGTTTAGGCCTACATGTATATTTCCGACCAAAAAATATCGAGCTATCCGTCCCGACTGGGTTTGTTTCCGTGTGGCCAGACCACGCCGGGGGTAAGTCCGTGCGATGTACGTGTTCAACGATGACTTCACGCCGACGCGACGGTGTTGATGAAACAGTAAACACAACTTTATTTTTCAGCAATCCGTAAAGGTTTTTTTCCCGCAATGCCTAAAATTCTATATGCATGCATTATTTTTCTGCTGATGAATTAACTACGAGCGAAATTCCCGAAATGGAAAACACGCAACAACCGCCCAGTTGTTTTATAGCTTTGCACGTGTTTATTTTTTTCGTCTCCTGAGTTTGGGGGTTGGAACATTGAGCAATTGAGCCACCCCCTATACACAATAGTACCGTGTTCAGTTCACATGTGCGCTTTCATACGATCACTAGTACTACTACGGCCGTGTTCAACAAACTCTAGAAACGTTACTAACTTTGTTTTATAATAAAAGTTTTCGAAAATTAACAAAATGAGCATTCATATGTAGTGGTGAGATTTAGAATCATTTCGGCACACAATATGATCGCGCTTTCAACCACTCATTTTCCTGACGAATTTTTAATAATCAAAATCAAGCTTGATCATACCACAAAGTAACGTTACACTCGGAGAAATTCACTTTGAAAAGCACCCGAACATGTGGCAGTCGGTAATTTGCTTTCGTTGATATTGCCTCTGTTTTAGCGATCGATAATAATGTAAACAAAAAAAAAGAAAATGGACGGAGGACTAACTTTCATGAATGATTGCAATTTGGCAAAATAACGGTTACACTAATTTCCGGACACTAAAAATTATTATTTCTGGTAAAATTTGGACATTCATATTATGAACCAAACGACAGTAAAGCCTTAAAAAACAACACCTTTACCTATGCACACTACATACTGTAATTTTAAGCATTTTAAAATTTGCTGCACAAAATTCACAGATTGCTATACAAAAAAATTATTTTGCTATGCAAATTCAGTTTTTGCATCGCAGTTTTGCTATGCAAAATTTTTGAACGAAATCGTTCCCTGAATAATTCAATGAAATAAGGAACGATAATTTTCAGCTCGCGCAAGGACGACTAGATGATGAGGCAATTTTTATTTTTCCCTATGGTTGAAATCCATGATGTTGCCATGACAGCACTGTTACCAGGGTTGCACCAAAACAATAAGTGCCTTATTAGATAAGTTAGCGATCCCGACCAAGTATTTAAAGAATTTAAATATATTTATCGGGCTCATACATCACCGAATGAGAAAAATGTCCAATCAATGAACAAGATAGTAGATGGGCGAGTATCTGTAAATATGATTGGTTGTTCCATGAGTCAAAGTCCTCATAATACACCCACTTTTTTCAGGTGTCCAAATTTTCCCACAGTTGTTTTGTCCCAGGTACAGTGCCGACATTTCCAGAAATCAGAACATCCAGGTCTTTGGAACACTGCCAAGAAGAGTTGACACTACTGAAACTATTCGACTGTTTACTGCTCTACATATTTTATATGGAAATGGAAACCCTGGGTACTAGTCACCCCGAAAAATAATAAATAAATGTATATACGTGTCCTCAATTTGTGTGTATGTACAAGCAGAAGTGGTCAGACTTATAACAAATTAAAAGGAAGGATTTTGAAGCATTTTAATAATAATATGTTCAGACACATAATTCCACCCGAATAGTTTTTGACACACTTTAGGAATACTCCTTATCTCAGACAGACGGAATGATTGACGATTTCTTTGTAGTTAAATATTTATCTTCAAACGAATTCCTCCTCCAAGCCCCAGCCCCATGCGTATTTAGTGTTTAAAAATGTTCCCGTTTAAACAAAATAAATACAATCTTTTAAAACTATTGACCCCGGAATGACAAGGCTGGATAACGCCACATCCTTAACAAGTGATTGCAACTTAAAAGTTAGAATCAAAAATAATTAAACATCGCCATAAAAATTTGTGTTTTTATATTTTACTTACAATTTTTATGCCCAAAAAAGTCTCCGGTTTCTGGTCTCCGCGCGCGTCGCCTAAAACTCGCGAGTCGGCATTTTTAATTTTCTTTTTTTGCTATGAAACGATGTTCAAATATAGCCAAACGGGAGACTTTTTTTTGGCCACCACCGAAACAATCATAAATGCTCTAGATTATTTCTGCAGTGTTATTACCTGCATGACGGAACCCCTGCACCATCGGTGTCATTGCTGATCCATTAACAACCTCACTCGTTTTACTTAATACATTCACATAATGTGCTTAAGTTTTCATATTTAGTTTATTAAACCAACAATTTGTTTTTTATTCAGTAAAATATGTTGTAAATATTTGTTAAATATTTGATTGTTAGAAACTATCATTTCCATTGGCCTTAAAACCTTCGATATGCCTGGAGAATAAATACAATTATTCCAACGAGAATGATTGACAGCTCTACTGTTAATTTATGCCGAGTTCGTAAACCATCAAAAGGATTCTTGCTGGAACCCCGCCATACCAAAATTGTTGAGGAAAATAATGTGATAATGACACTGAAGATATCTGTGGACAGAACTTTTGTAGAAAAACAGTTTAAAATGAATACAGGAATAAAGAGGACAGCACAGTTCTTTATAACCGTTTAGCATCATAAATGTAAGTAGTGCTAGCGAACTAAGTAATGGTCGGCGCGTAATCTAGGAACAAACACAGACGCAATCTGGGGAAAAATGCAGATAGCGGGCAAGGAACATTTATTGGTTTCGGCAAGTGGCTGCCAATCGCGCGCCGGAGATGGGACTTGAAAATGCCCCTGAAGTTAATTCCAGCCGTCGTGATCGGCTGAAAAATCAGACGTGGCGGGCCATTGCGGGACGTCGCATTTTAAAACAATCCAGGACATTTGAAGCCACAAAAACCACCGATAATCAGGAAAAGAAAATAGGGTCGACTTGTTAACAAGTTCGGTGAAGATACTATGAAGATATAATGGCCGTCGAATGGACGAAAATAATAACGGAAGTTGATCGAACTTTTTGCGTGCGCGCTCGAGTAAACCTCAACAAAAGCATCAACGGAGTCCGCAGATGAATCAATTGGACATCGGAAGTCTTGAATATTCATTAACTAACAAAGGGCCTGAGCGGGGCCAGCCTCATTAACTCAGCTAGGCATGAGTGCACTCGGGCCGTTCTGTCAGCGGACTGTCCGACCCTTAGCAACACGGACAGTCCGCTGACAGTCCGCTGGATTTACGCAGAGTCAATATTGAATACGTCCCTAAGCTTTAAATTTGTAAGCTTTAAATTGGGAAGCTTTTAAGCCCTACTGAAACTCTTTACATTCTTTTTTCAAAATAAGTTTTTGTAAAATTTGTAAAATTTGGTAAATTTTCAACAAATTGGTTTCCCCTCTCATTCTTTAGCAACTAAATGCCATCACGTCTGCATCACTCACCATCAAGACATCAAATCGACTCAAGAAGATCTTGGAGGTAAGGCATCGCAAACAATAATTTGTCCTTCTTCAGAATCTCAGAATGGTTGACCAGACATCGGCGTTCGGCATCACTTGTCAAGCTTAAAAACAAACTTTGTGTTGGTATCTTGCAAACTATGGTTTTATTTATTTTTTTTAATTCCTAGTGAGGTTTTGAAAAGGGAAATGGATGGTTGGAGAACTACATCTCAGGGAAGATGGCTCTGTTGCTTGTCTGTTAGGCCTGTGATTTCTCAGGATTTTTCCTGATTTCAGGATTTTTCACAAGTCTTCCTTTGCCACAAAATGTTCTTGAAAGAAGAGAAGTAGCCACCAAGGAAAGAAGTAGCCTGTATTGTGTCCAAACCTCTAGTTTCTTGTTTGTGGGGATGTGGAGAGTCTGTAAATCCTCAAAAATTAAACATCCAGGAGGTTTAGGGGGACTTCGTCCTCTAGACCAAAGGGAGAGACCCAGGCCCGCTACCCATTTTTCAGGATTTTTTTACATATGCAGGGGTCGAAATTAAATGGCTTTTCATGGTAGCCAGCAGGGCTAGTAACACAAATTTTTTAGTAGCCCTGATTAGATTTCAGTAGCCCAAAAAAGAGCTTTAAATCTGTAATTCTTTGTTTAGGCCTATACATTGATTTCATGTATTGTAGGCCCTATCACCGTGAGAGTATTAAGTATAGATAAATGTACAAAAAATATGAAAAACTAAGGAAAAAACACCTCTGTTCTTATCCTCGGAATTATATGCAAATTTTACGCACCACTTGCAATACATCAGTCACATTGTTTTTATCATCGTAGTTCAACCACTTACGGTCATTCTGCCATGCCCTCTGGAATTTCCGTGTTCTTTTTTGTTGTTCATAGGATCGACTTGTTTCCTTGTCATCGCCGGCCACTTTTTGTTTTTTCGCGGGAGGTTTCACTCCTTGCAAAAAGCACCACATGCATCTGTACTGTTGATATTAGTTAGCGAGCGAAGCCGGCCGGCCCCAAACTTTCAATCAATCACTCACTAATCAGGTAAACAGATTCAGTATAGTATAGTGCGCAGATAATTATAACGCGGCATGTTCTTCGTCAGCACTGTGCCTAGCCTTTAGTCAAGGCGCACGTGGCACCCCGGATACTGGCGTACAGACGACACGAAAGACCACCACAGCGCTGTGGTTGTCTTTCGTGTCGTCTGTATCCAGGGTGCCACGCGCGCCTTGACTAAAGGCTACACTGTGCCTAGTTCTCACCACAGCAATCTGATTACCTGCTGAACGAGTACAGGAACCAGTTCGGTATACGAAGCCGGGTGTGTCATTAGATATAGACACCGTGAAATTGTGCACGTGCACAGGACCGAATATTCTGCTGCGCACCCTCTACAGTAGGGAAGCAAATTTTTAGGTGAGCAGTATTTTATGTGACACCGTCACAGTGCAGTGAATGCCGCGCCATGCGCGTGCGGGACCGCTGTACGATCAAAGGAATCCATGGCCGATATAATGCATCTCTAGCATGTTTTGATGCAACGGCGAGTTGACAACAAATTTTTCACTACTGATTACAAAGTAAAGAGCCGAACCTTATTGTCAGACAGTTCATTATTATTTGTGATGCTGCATTTTTACTTTATTTTTCCACAAGCCCCGTCGGGATATCAAACTGGAAAAAATAGTAGCCCGGCTGTAAATCCACTAGTCCCGGGCTAGCGGGCTACCGGCAATTTCGACCCCTGATATGTCAAATCACACCCCAGGTCTGTCTGTTAAGTAATGATTTTTTTTCCCACTCAGATACAAGCCTTGGCTTATGAGGACTGTGCCTCCTTACACAATTTTGGAATGTTGTATTTTACTGACTATGTTGGTGTTGAAATAAACGCAAGGTTGAATTGTACAGCTTTCAGAACTTGGGATTGATTCGGGATTTACAAAGTGCTGTAAAAATGTCTTTTGATTACAGATTGTTTTAGCTTTTGGAAATTACCTGAATAGTGCGAAACGAGGGGCGGCTTACGGCTTCAAGTTGCAGAGTTTAGACACGGTGAGTATGGAGGAAGGTGTATTTGTGACCCACTCCATCGAAATGAGGAATGTCCCCCAACACATGTTTCCGTGTAATGGACTTCCAAAGTTCACAAAACGTGCATGACTGCATTATCAATTTATCACATCCTAACACAGGAATGAAATAACCAAAAATGAATGTTTGGTATCAACAGAAAGCCCATTAAATTCTCTTGGGGGACATTCCTCATTTCAAAGAAGTGTGTCACATTTAGTATTACTATACCTCATACATATTCATGATCGAGAGCCGAATTCTCACTGGTCCATTCACTATCACGTGCCAGATGCTATTTTGGCTGTTTACCAAGCGCCCGCAAGTATTCACTCACAGGGTAAA
Source organism: Zoroaster sp. YZ-2022 (assembly GCA_029582265.1). Classification (NCBI taxonomy): domain Eukaryota; kingdom Metazoa; phylum Echinodermata; class Asteroidea; order Forcipulatida; family Zoroasteridae; genus Zoroaster; species Zoroaster sp. YZ-2022. Next base: position 14,564,887 of record CM055830.1, read on the forward strand.
TACGCATGCGTAGTAGTTTAACGCATATGTGTTAAACTACTACGCATGCGCTTTACGAAGCAATCGGGGAACAGTCACACGGGTGTAGTACGCACGCGCGAACATCGCCGGCCCTATACACATGAAAAGATGGTGGCACACGTAAATGTCAATTCGCGTTTTCCCGAGCTCCTTATTATTGTAATGGCAACTGAATATGTATGAGGTATAGTAAAACAAATATAACATGGTTTATTTCGGGTGGACAGTCGATATTAGCTCCCCGAGGTATTGGAAGTTGACAAACTAGTTCCCTCGGCTTCGCCTCGGGAACTACTTTGTCAACTTCCAATACCTCGGGGAGCTAACATCAACTGTCCACCCTCAAACCATGTTATATTTGTATAATAAGTATTCCTGAGGCAGTGAATCTATTTAGGATTTATATAGATTGGTGAAATTCTTGCCCTACACCAACGTGTGTATAGCACTGTATGCTCAGTGCTTTCCGAGTGTCTGTGAAAAAGTCGAGTCGCCTGTGTAGTTTTTTCACAGACACTCGGAAAGCACTGAGCATACAGTGCTATACACACGTTGGTGTAGGGCAAAATTAAAAATCAACTATTTAGGATTGTTGGCTTGATTGGTGAACAAAGTATTTGCTATAGACACTACACACATCTTGGGCCCAACTTCATCGAGCTGCTAAGCAGAAAAAAAATTGCTTACCAGAAATATTTACTTAGCAGATTTTCTTTGATTACCAGCCAAACTTGCACATAAAATGAGTGTATTTTGGCTGGTAGTCTGTTTTATAATGCTTAGCGAAAAAATTTGCTAAGCGAAATTATTTGCTTAGTGAAAATATTTGCTCAGTGAAAATAGTTGCTTACCAGATTTCCTTTGATTTCCAGCCAAACTTGTACATAAAATGAGTGTACTTTGGCTGGTAGTCTCTTTCAGCAAATACATTTGGTGAGTGAAATTCTTTGCATAGCAAGCTCTGTGAAATTGGCCACTGTTTGCCATTCATCTGTCTGAGTAGATTTCTGTTTCACTCTTCCCTACAAATTTTCTTTTTATCCTTTATTCACTCGTATCCAAACACTCATGAGGGACCATTGCTTCTCACACTCTGGGCCTTCTCCATGGAACACCCTCCTGCCTCAACTCAGACAAGCAGACACATGCTCAACATTGAAAACAAACCTTAAAACTCACTTATTCCCAATCCAGGCCTCCCAGCAAAACCTATAAAAACTATATTTCAAAATGGCCATATTATATCTTAACCCTAACTCCCTAGGCCCATTTGCTTACACATAACCTGAATCCTTCCTAACTCCCTAGGCCCATTTGCTTACACATAACCTGAATCCTTCCTAACTCCCTAGGCTCATTTGCTGACACATAACCTGAATCCTCCAAAATCCTTCAGTAGTAAAGCAAGCACATGACATGTATGCACACATGTGTTTCTAATCTGTGATACATGTACATGGCCAGGGACTCTCGCTGCATGCATGGAGCAATAAACAGTGTCCACTGACCCAAGCACTGGCCTTGGCAATCACTACAACAAACATGGATGTACATGTACCATGGAAAGGCAAGTATGCCTAATAACCTCAATCCTCCAAAATCCTTCACTTTAGCAAAGAGCATGTAGCATGTAACCTCAATCATTCAAAATCCTTCACTTTAGCAAAGAGCATGTAGCATGTAACCTCAATCCTTCAAAATCCTTCACTTCAGCAAATAGGACTTTGGAGGATTTGGGAAGGTTAGGGTTAATGAAAACTGTATTTATTAAATCATATGTTTCCACCTGTCATTTTTCCAGTTACTCGACACGAAATCAACGGACAGATCCATGACGTTACTGCACTACATTGTGGAGACGGTGCAACACAAATTTCCCAATGCGGCAGACTTCTGTAATGATTTACAGTACGTGGAAAAGGCATCTGCAGGTAGGCGAATGTTTGATATTCAAGCGGTCATGGTGAATGAAGCGCCTTGTTTGAAAGACACATGCCCGCAATCTTCCAGACCAATATCGGAATTCATAATCTGAAGAGTCGACCACGAGATTGTAAAGGCCGGATCATACTTAACGCCAACGGGAAAGCGAATTGCATTGTCACAAATTTACAGCGAATGGTTTGTGCTAGTTAGAATGTGTTCAACTTTTGCAACTCATTCATGGAAATCTCAGGTTTTGATGTCACAATAGATCCTTATCATGGTTTACCCATCTTGCTTGACTTCTATTCAAAGCAGTGTAACCAAACCGAGGCTGGAAGGGAAAAAATAGTCTGGTCTCTTTTTATGTTATGAGAATTAGTACTATCATTGTCATCGTGTATACAGGGAATATAACAAAGGTGGCTGCAGTGTGATGTTGCAGCCATCTTCCTTTTCTTCCATTGAAAGCAGTGTAACCAAACCGAGGCCGGAAGCGAAAAACAGTCTGGTCTCTTTTTATGTTATGAGAATTAGTACTATTACTGTCATCGGGTATACAGGGAATATGACAAAGATGGCTGCAGTGCCACGGTGCAGCCTCCTTCCTTTTCTTCCATCGAAAGCAGTGTAACCAAACCGAGGCCGGAAGCGAAAAACAGTCTGGTCTCTTTTTATGTTATTCAGAATGAGTACTATCGTTGTCAGTGGGTATACAGGGAATGTGACCAAGATGGCCGCAGGTCTATCGGCTTCACATTTGCATTAAATATGAACCAGTCATCAATCTGTAAAGTCCATCATGCTATATAACCACTTCTTACGCCAAACGAAATTAAGTCCATCATGGTAAGCAACTTGTTATGCCGGACAAATGTTATCTTCCCCCCCCCCCCCCCCCCCACCACCACCAAAATTTCAGTTATTTTACAATATTTGATTTGACCTCTTCACGCCAACAAGTGTTTGGTTTTGTTTTGTTTTTTTCTGAAAACTCCCTCTAGTGTCTCTTGAGAACCTAACGATCGACATCAGGCAGTTGACCACTGGGATTCAGCTCTGCAAGAGGGAATTCGCCCAGCAACACGACAACACCATCTTGAGGGACTTCCTGCTCGGCAACGAGGATAAGGTCAAGAAAATTGAGAGCGATATGAAGAAAGCCCAGGTAAATAAATTAAAAAAATTGTAAAAATAAATTTATTTCCACATTGCAACATACATAAAAATTAAGAAAAAACAATTTGGGAATTTGTACAAAAGTAAACAGTAGCTTATTAAGGCAAAGAAAAGTCTCCGGTTTTTGGTCATCGGTCAGCTTAAAAATCAGTGCAGTGACGCGTTTTTTTATTCTTTTTTTTTTTGCCAACAGAAAAATACGTGATACATGTATACGCGGCGACCAAATTTCCCATATACAAAGTATGGTGGCTAAGAGAGGCCTCACAAAACATTCAAAAGTTATGTAAAACACAGCACGGCAGAATTCCAATCGATCCAGCAATTTTGCCTGCAATTGGACATCGTTTCATAGCCAAAAAAAAGACAATTAAAATGTCGGTGCGCGGGTCTGAGATGACACACGCAGAGATCAGAAACTGGAGAGTTTTTGTTTTTGGTCTAAGACAGAAAGAAATTATATGAAACCAAAGCAAATATGGAGGCATATTCAATAGCCAAGGCTTGTACAGAAAGGACAAACAAAGGAGTGGATCCAGACTGCAAAGTTGAGTCAGAGTTTCGGCAGAGACTGAGTTATGAGACCCACAATTGTGACAATTCCCTTCCTGAAATTGAACCCTAACCCCCCCCCCCCCCAGGTATTCTGGCTAGGAACCTTCCTGAATCCACCAGTGTACTTTTGGAAACATGCCCTTATCTTCAAAATGCACCATGCATTTTCGTTGATCTTTCATATTCAGCACTTATGGCCTGTACTTCTTTCCAGGTAGTAATTTTGCCCCATTTGAAGAGGTGAAAGCACCAGTTTCCAACAGTGCTGAATTTTTCCCGAAAAAGTGCCCCTTGGAGGATTTTGCAGGATTTAGGGTGGTTAGGGTTAATCCAGTTAATATAAACCTATTTTGTTATGTATTCCCAGGAAGCGTACAATGATGCAGTCGGTTATTATGGTGAGAATCCTAAACAGTGTCCTCCTAGTACTTTCTTCTCTTTGTTTCACCGCTTCGTCATGGCCTACAAGGTACATATCAACATTTCTTCCTCTCTGAAATAATTTCAATTTGTACAACTATTTGTCGTAGTGGTTACTATGGACTATAGAGGGCAGCACAGCGGAAGGTTTGACACAGGTAACAAAGTAATGGACCAACCAGAAGCCAATTTCTAAGCAAACAAATTTGCTGAGCGCAGAAAATTTGTGCTTAGCGAAAAAAAGGTTACCAGCCAAATTGTCATGTAAATGTATATGACATAAAACACAATAAAGGGGGCCACTTTGCATCTGTCACGTTAGCAGTTTTTCCAATGGTTGTTATTTATTTTTAAGTACCTGAAACCGACCAAAAAGTGTTTCAACATGTGAATGGACGTGCAGGCTTATACTAGAACTATAATTTGAGTTGATTTATTTTATTTTTTTTTTTTTTTTTTTTTTTTTTACCCTCAAATTTCCATAAAAATTGGACGGAAAAAGTTACCTCACTTTTCCGTCCATTTGTTGATGGAAATTTTAGGGTAATTAAAAAAATAATAGTGATAATCAACTCAAATTATCTTTAGGATAAGCATGCATGTCTATTCAAATGTTGAAATTCTTTTTGGGTGGTTTCAGATATTTAAATAAAAATTACAACCATTAGAAAAACTGCTAACGTGACGGTAGGAAAGTGGCCCCCTTTATTGTGTTTTATGTCATATGCTTTCGGTGGGTTCTCAGCCAAATTTAGCTTCTCCTGAAGACGATCAGAGCATACTGATCGAAACGTCGAGTTGTAACAACCGGTTCTTTTCAGAACTAACCACTACTCAAAAGAGAATTTTCTCATGGTGTCACTGCAAACTATCTTTACTTAAATTCTCCGCTTAGCAGCTCTGTGGTAATTTACGCTTAACCAATTTGGGTGATTTTATTGAAAGATGTTTTGATTTTGTTTTATTTCAGAAAGCAGAAGTCGAAAATGAAATGCGTAAGAAACAAAAGGTAAACAGCGTTTGATTGTTCGCATTGTGACACAAATTTCAAACAATAATCAGATGATTCATTGACTAGAAGATTTTTTTTGTGATTGAAATCGTCAAAGAGATATTTTGGGTTAATTTTTTTAAGTTTCAGAAATTAATAGACACCGCAGGTAGAAAAATTTTATCAAATTATTTTTTTTATCAAGTTATTTTTTATTTTTATTCAATTACACAAAATTTGAGTCTTGAGGGTCCAGAAGGTACTGTAGGCCATCAAGTTAGGGTAATTTTTTTATTTACTTTTTTTAAATTAATGAAATTTGTGATTGATTGGAAAACGTTTTCTCATTTCTGATACAGGAGGCAGCTCTTGAAACCGCAGCGAATATTGCCGCCGCCCAGAAATCACGCAAGGGCAAAGAACAAAAGAAGGTGAATCAGGTAAGGGTAACTTCTCTATGCACAGGCTGTAGAGGGCGCTTTTTCCCACATTAATAACATTTAAGAGAATCTGTTCAGATGAGTTTTACAACACTGTGATTCTTTACTTGTATTTTTCTAATTGATTTTGTTATGGTTTACTTGTGGAAATAAAATGAACTTTGAACTTTGAACTTTGAACTTTGAACTTTAATTCCAGGCCTGCACAAGTAAGTCCTTGCTGCAGTGCTTTAACCCTCCTATGGTTTGACCTTTCAAAACCTTTCAAAATCTGCTTACGGGCCAAAATGGCTATCAATTATTATGAACCCTTTAAAACCCTCCAGAATTTGTTGCTACTGAACAACCACACCTTTCAATACCCTTTGAAAGGTATTGAAACATTTCAACACCAGTTTGTTCAGAGAGTTGTTACACCTTTCGAAACCTTTCATAGGTCCCTTTTGTCAGACAGTTTTCTCACCTTTCAAAACCCTTCAGTACAGCAAACTTGAAAGGTTTTGAAAGGTCTGACAATTCTATGGCAACTGCACTGTATATAGGAGGGTTAAAGAGAAAATATCATCATGATCAGAGCAGACTTTTAACCGGGCATGGAATCCTAGTAGTGCTAGTTTAAGACGAACACAATGACTGAAAATTACTGCAGGGGTTTGATTTGTCCGGATTTTTGGATTTTTACAAATCGCAATGTTGTGATCCTCCGGATTTTAAAGATTTAAGCAATAAAGGAAAGCAAAGCAAACGCTCAGATCTATAGATTTCACCCCAACGCTGTTCACAACAGCGGCGCCAATACCCCTAGCAAAATTGACGTGGATTTTTCAAAACTGCCCAGTCACACCCTTGTTACTGGCATATTTATGCAAAATTTATGTGGATTTTTCAAAACTGCGCAATCACACCCTTGTTACTGGCATATTTATGCAAAATTGACGTGGATTTTTCAAAACTGCCCAATCACACCCTTGTTACTGGCATATTTATGCAAAATTGACGTGGATTTTTCAAAACTGCCCAATCACACCCTTGTTACTGGCATATTTATGCAAAATTGACGTGGATTTTTCAAAACTGCCCAATCACACCCTTGTTACTGGCATATTTATGCAAAATTGACGTGGATTTTTCAAAACTGCCCAATCACACCCTTGTTACTGGCATATTTATGCAAAATTTACGTGGATTTTTCAAAACTGCCCAATCACACCCTTGTTACTGGCATACTTATGCAGCAGTAACTGTAACATGACCTTACCATGTGAGGTATTTTTTCAGTCACTGAGTCACACCCTTGTTACTGGCATATTTATGCAAAATTTATGTGGATTTTTCAAAACTGCGCAATCACACCCTTGTTACTGGCATATTTATGCAAAATTGACGTGGATTTTTCAAAACTGCCCAATCACACCCTTGTTACTGGCATATTTATGCAAAATTTACGTGGATTTTTCAAAACTGCCCAGTCACACCCTTGTTACTGGCATATTTATGCAAAATTTACGTGGATTTTTCAAAACTGCCCAGTCACACCCTTGTTACTGGCATATTTATGCAAAATTTACGTGGATTTTTCAAAACTGCCCAGTCACACCCTTGTTACTGGCATATTTATGCAAAATTTACGTGGATTTTTCAAAACTGCCCAATCACACCCTTGTTACTGGCATATTTATGCAAAATTTACGTGGATTTTTCAAAACTGCGCAATCACACCCTTGTTACTGGCATATTTATGCAAAATTTACGTGGATTTTTCAAAACTGCCCAATCACACCCTTGTTACTGGCATATTTATGCAAAATTTACGTGGATTTTTCAAAACTGCCCAATCACACCCTTGTTACTGGCATACTTATGCAGCAGTAACTGTAACATGACCTTACCATGTGAGGTATTTTTTCAGTCACTGAGTTAATCTAAAATTAGCACTCTGATTCCATGCCCTGTTGATCATGACGATATGGTGCCTTTAATTGTGACATGTTACCAATGGTGTGTATGGCCTTCAGTTTTCTTAAAGAATATTTTCTGATTTGGCGTCAGGATGCAATGGTGATGGAGCTTCAGAAGAAACACAAAAATCAGGACAAAAGGAGAGAGGCGTCGGACGGAGCAATAGAGAACATTATTTCAGGTAACTGTAAAACCATTGTTGTTATTTCCTGTGAGCGTCGTCGGGATGTTTGCTTAGGGGATTACCCAGGATGGTTGCTAAGGCGTTGGTTTTTCTAAAGACTTCCCTCAAGGATTGTAGATCTACATCCAAGTTACCTAAGTATTAAAGATGACGATTATTGAACATAGCCACCTGTTCATTGTGACTAACTATCCAAAAATAAAACTTTGAAACGAGTCCAAGGTCAACATTAACATGAATAAGCATTTTGAGGGCAGAGTTGGTTGTTGTGTTTGATTAGCCCTATATGCGCTGTAGTAGCAGCAATTGAGCTGTATACTCCCCAGGGAGCTGAGATGGTTTCAGGAATGATTTATGAGCCCGATGAGCAGGGATAATAATATAATGCGCCTTGAGCACCAGTTTGGTGGATACGTGCGCTAAAAAAGTCCACATTATTATTATTATTATTTTAAACAAGTTTTCTCTCACATATTGCAGATCTGAAGAATGAGCCTTACAGGAGAGCTGATGGCATTCGACGTAGTCTGCGACGAAAACAACAGGAGAACTTGAGACCAACGATCCTGTCCAACGAAATGGTTATTTGAATCGCCTTGGAATTAAATTTTTAAAAAACAATCAGGACTTATGTATATTTGGAGCTGTATGCATCCATGGCAACGGTACCTCCAAAATGCTAGCCCCCAGAGAAAAACTAAATGGAACATTTTGGAAAGAAAACTTGAGAGTTGTGTCTGACCTTGATTGTCAAAGGTCAAAGGGCATTCTTCCTGTGGCGTCATTAATGAAGTCTACTGATATATTATAGGTTTTTAATTTTCATACCCCATTGCCTTATCGGGGGATTAATTTAAAAAAATGCTGCACGTTTAGCTGGATGTAATCCCACAATCGCCATGGATACACTGGCAATCGCCATGGATACAGTGGCATCCAAACATGTTGATAGTTTGCAAGGCAGACTACCAGTTGAAACAACAGGTTCCCTGAAAGACATTATATACAACTATCACCTTATTACCACCAAGCATCACCTTATTATGTCCATAAGAGGGGTGCCCCATCTGTACTTCAGAATCAAGAAGTTAATAAAATGATGGTTCATGTTACACAGCCATCATGATGCATCCACCTCCCAGATGTAAATATGAGGAGCTCCCCTACCAGCTGCATGCCAGAATAGAAACCAGGATTGATCAGAGTGTTTGAAGAAGAAATATATAATCTCATTCGTTCTTCAAGTCCCAAGGATTTCATGTGAGGTGCTACCCCCGAGAGTGAGTGATCGTTGAAGGTCGAAGAAAGTTGACATTTTGTTTGAGAGCGCTGAACAAGTAGGGGATATCGTGGAATTTTGAATGTTCCTGAACAAATCTGAAAAGAGCTTCCGTTCCCGAAAAAATTTGGAAAAATGTGCTCTGTTGTGGACATTTTGTTAAGTGCCAGAGTATATGAAGTTCCCGTTATAAATATGAGGAGCTCCCCTAGTATCATTAAACCCGGATGTGTTAATGGGAGCTCCCCCTCCGTCAAAGTGCCATATTAAGTTTAAGTGTATCTTCTGTAAATAACAAAATTGTGCGCAATGCATTCAGATGTAAAGTTTTTAGACTTGATAGGGCGAGGTCCCCCTGTTTGGGGGAGCTCACCCAATATGACTGACTAAAGTTTATTGAAGTTAATTTACCAGTACAGTTTCAGCATGGAAATTCCCATTAAAGATTTGCCCAAAATAAAATATGAGGATCTCCCTTTATTTTAGAAAAAACATTTCCATAAAGCTGTACATAAGCTAATAACATTAGCCTTTATGAAGGTTACATATTTTTTAACTTAAAAACAATTTTGGGAAAAATAAATTTAATTAAGGTTTTAGTTGGGCAGTGGGATAAAATAATGACATGCAATAGTGCCATCCATTGTGGCTTCATTTGTTTTTGCACAACACAAATGAAGAGGCTTTTTTTTCTGTTCATTTTAGTCTGCATTGAACTAACTTGCTGGATGCTCACTGGAGACTACGGGGTTCCATACCAAGTGCCTGTTTGTTTGTTTGGTTAATGCAGTGAAGAGCGCCCTCTCGTGAAACACATCACCAATTTTTGAACATAGAACAAAGGATCTCTGCAAAGTTTGTTCGCAAAGAGAACAATTTGTATAAATTCATCACATTTAAACAAATGTAAAATTGAACTGTGTATTGTTAATGCAAGCCCTATGTTATTTTAAAACAGTTTGTGGAGATTGTACAAAAAAAGTAGAATTTTCTATTGTAAATTAATTTTGTAAGCATTACAAGTAGCTTTTTTTTATTTGCGCATCTCAAAGTAAAGAACATTTTTGTTTGTTTGAAAACATGATATGACTTGATTCAGTTCTTAATTTTGTAATTGACTTTATGAATTTTAATAATGTGCAACTTCTTTTGCATGCGCTTCCATTTTTTTCACAAATAACTGTTCCTTCATTTTTTCGATACAATACCCATTCTTTATTGGTAGTCTTACGTGTATGTTAGAAATGGTAAGATTTTTAGCGTTATGATTTTCAACCAATTGGTGTAAGACATTTGTCACATGGTGTCAGATAAGCCAATCATATTGCCTGTTTCATAGCCAAAGGTTAGAATTATACAGGAAGCTGTCCACCAATCAAAAGGTCCGTGAACATCACATGATCTTAGAGTAGCCAATCACATTCCCTGTTTGAAATAAAAGAATCTGCTTTAAATTTTGATGTTTGCTTCTAAAACAAACATAAATAAATACAGATTAAACAAAACTTTGGTAATCATATGCAAAAATGAAATAAATGGAATTTGACAGTATATTTTGAATCAAAATCATTTAGTTATTTTAACTGTACATACTTCAACTGTTTAATCATTCAGAAGGGAAAACAATTTTGAATGACAATTTGGTAATTTCGCCATCAAATGTTCTTGCCTGGGTTTGTGTATTTTTCTTAACTTTGTGAACAATTGTAATTTGTATTACTCACACAAGAACAAAACTATTATTCCAACTAAATGTTTTTTTCATAAATGCTTGGTTTTAATTGCTATCAGTACTGGGTTGAAAATAGGGCTATAAGTGAACCCTTAATCAAAAATATGATCAGTGGAGTGAGTACGTAGCTACTGTCATCACCTTCACACTGTGGCCAACCTGCTTAATGTGGGCAGCCTCTGACGGTCATACCATCTTATGCATGCTTTTTTTAACCTTTGACACTGTGGGTACCAGTCTGCTGTACCAGTCTGCTGTGGACATATATTGTTGCTGTCCAATGTTTGGATTCCAATATTCACAGGTTTAGACCTGGAAACTCTGGGGAACCAGTCTAATGTGGATACGGTTCATTGGTCCCCAGTTTCATTGGTCCCCAGTTTCATTGGTCCCCATGTCATAGGTCCCCATGTCATAGGTCCCCATGTCATAGGTCCCCATGTCATAGGTCCCCATGTCATAGGACCCCATGTCATAGGTCCCCATGTCATAGGTCCCATGTGCATACATGTAGGTCCCATGTACATAGGTGTGACCGTTCATAGTATTTCCTTTTGTTAAGTCTCGGAGACAAGTTTGATTATAATTGGGGGCAGGGGGCTGAGAGGGAAGATTTTATTCATGGCTGGTCTGGCTCCTATGTCTTGCTCAAATCAACAATTGTTGGAGAGATTCATTGTGGTGCCCTACCCCAGTTTTCAGGGTGCGTCCCATCATCCCACCCTCGGTTTCAGTCCACCTGTATTGGTCATCCACTGTCCCCGTTGTTTCTGTCATGCTAGGGGGATAACAAATATATTGTGTATCCTGAAAGATTTTTCTTGATTATTCCAGTATGAATTGTGTCGAATTCTCTGTGTTTTCTAGGCACAATTACGGAATTATTTGAAATGAAGGAAAAACCTTTTGCATGTATTTATGATTAAACATCTCTCTTGATCTCGGTAAGATTGTCTGTATATGGTAGTTTATAAACTAGTTAAAAAAAAAAAAGGAACCGTTTTTACTTCCTTTTCGAATGGCAGATTTTTCAATGAACTTGAGTACGGGATTCGTATATTGCTGTTATTATTATTATTATAATTGTTTTACTTTATTATTATTATTTTTTTTTTACGATTTATTTTGACGAAAATTATAAATACGGAGGACAAAATATACAATTATAATTTATTTCAGAAAGTTTTAATTGTGGTTATACTATGAGCATGGACATGATTGTGTATGATCTGTTATAATGCATACAACTCATTACCAGGAATAAATATAATTAAAACTAGTTTATACCTTTGATATTCGCCCCTCCCCCCCCCCCCCAACAAACATTAAAATGATCACAGTTTTACAGAAAAACTTATACGGTGTAAACTTGATAAAGGTGCTAACCTATCCAAAATATAGACTCCGTCTCTGTATACACTGAAATGGAGTCCACTCTGCCAGCAGGTCAGTCGCCATACAGAAAACATCTTTTGTGACATTGTTTAAATCTTACCTGTGTGTGGTGGAGGCTGAAACTCGGTACTGAACTTCCACGAACAACTATAATGACAAGCGCTAAGGTTTGAATTTCAAAATAAGTCATAGTACACGAAGGTTAAGCCCAACCTGGGCTAGTGCCAACCATCTTTTGAAATATTTCTGTTTGAGGTGCTATCCTTTTTTAAGAAAAATTCAAATGTTAAGTTCCAATAAGGCCAAGTAAAAAAAAATACCAGTTGATCGTCCCCGCCCGCATCCTTTTTTGAGGCCGCATCCTTTTTTAAATTATTTTTTATACTTGTCCACAAAAAGTAAATTTTTCATTTTTACTTGGGTTTAACAAAATACATCAAACATTGTTTAACATGAATATTTTTACTCAACTACTTGTTCGATAGCTATAAAAAAAAAAAATTGGCGGTGATTTCAAACTGAAAAATTGGTGGCCAATTTGGATTTAAATGCTTGGCGGCCATCTTGGAAAAAAATTAAAAATAAAAAGGCCCTCATCCTCCTCTTTTTGAAAAAAACAGGACGATCAACTGGTATTTTGTTTTACTTGGCCTAACATACATCAGAATTTGGATAACGAAATTCAACGATAAAGTGAAAATGAAAGTTTGTGTTTGCCGTTCGAAATCAAATTTCTTAATGCATTTTATTATTTCCACCTATACAATAAAATTGTAACTTTAACAAAAAAATTGTCAAATTTGAATGTAAAACTAATTTGGTGTAAACCTTTTGAACGAATCTGTTTCGTCCAATGTGTATTTTCCTTACTATTTATCTAAAGGCATTATTGTTAAAAACGATCACAGTCCTTATAATTAATGCAATTTCTGGAATTTCTGGGCAAGTAACATGAAATGTGGATTTCAGCAACAAAATGTTTGTGATTTATGAGATTATTAAAAATAAAATCAAGAGAATTATATTATTGTGTGGTGTGCTGGAATGTCATTGAATAATTGCATGTGCATTGTCTTTAATAAGCTGAAAAGGGGAGAGGGAGGGGGAGAGGAGGAGAGGGAGAGGGAGACAGAGAAGGGGAGAGGGAGAGGGAGACAGGGAGGGGGTGAGGGAGACAGAGAGAGGGAGAGGGGGAGAGGGAGAGGCAGGAGAGAGAAGATCATCATGCCATGATGTTTGCTTTTTACCAAATTTACCATTTCGTTGAGTTTCATCCAAATGGATATAATCTCGTTGATTCTCGTTGCTTTTCACTCCAAATCGAAATAATCTTGTGGATATCAAAGAATATATATCATTGCTTCTGTGTGGATAAACCACCCTGACGTACCAAATCATCACGCGCATCTCGGTCGTTGTTATTAAAAAACTTTAAAGGTACCCCTCGTCCACATACATCCCAATATTAATTAAAGAGGGTATGACCAATGCAATTACTGCAGTAATTTCTCCACTGTTACAAAATTCTGCCATATTTTTGCATCAATTCGCTATACCCTCTAAAAAAAAATATAAAAAAAGAACACTGATATAATTTTAATGATTTTGTGTTTCAAAATATGTGACCCTGTATCACTGAGTATATAAGAAACCTAAATTGTTCGGGCCGTTTGGCAGGCCTCGGACTCCGAACCATTTTGAGTTGGTGCTGATCACTTGCCTGACTTCATACCCCTCTGGACAGATAGGTGGGTTTAACACACATTAATATCAGGGCTGTGGGAAAAGGATGGGGGTGGGGGAGTCGACACCCCCAATATTCTTCTCAGTGGGCATACAGTGCCTCAGTCAGCAATAAACCACACTCTTAAAAATAAAGTGTTGAATCAACCTTTAAAGAGTTCGGTGAGTGACAACGCTTTATAAAGTTAAATTCAACTCAAAGAAAGTGTTGAATTAACAGGGAGTCAAGTTAAGTCTAACTTTATCAATAATTTAACACTTTTAAAAATTAAATCCAACTTTATAAAGAGTTTTCACTGACCGAACTCTTTATGAAATGTTGATCCAACACTCTTAATTTTTTAGAGTGCACCAAATCAAATAATACAGGCGCAGAATTGTGGTGTTTGTGTATGAGGTGGTTTTAATTTCGATGGAAAGATTCACCCCCTCGTTGTAGGTATTGAATTCATTTTAAATAACATTTCAGCTCCCTCTTCCATTTCATTTCTGTATCCGCCGTTGAAGTCGCCGATGGAGTGTCGTGGCCGAGCGGTCTAGCTTACCGGACTTAAGTTCTGGTGTTAGAAGCAGAATGTGGGTTCGAATCCCGGCCGTGACACTTGTGTCCTTGAGCAAGACACTTAACCATAATTGCTTCTCTCCACCCAGGGGTTAAATGGGTACCTGTGAGGGCAGAGTTGGTTGATTAGCCCTATATGCGCTGTCATGGCAGCAATTGAGCTGTATACTCCCCAGGGAACTGAGATGGTTTCAGGAATGATTTATGAGCCTTATGAGCCTTATGAGCAGGGGTAATGATATAATGCGCCTTGAGCACCACTTAGTTGGTGGATACGTGCGCTATATAAGTCCACACATTATTATTAAGTCATTGGGTAAATTGGCTTTAACCCCGCCCCTGCTTTTAGTCCCCTTTCTAGGGCAAATGCACTGGACTCCCTCTGTATCCTTGGCCCTAGCCCCACATTTTTCCTTTTTTCTTTTTAAATTTTCAACTTTTGATTTGCTAATTATTACAACCTAAAACTTAGTGATTTGGTAACCTTGCCCAAGCAGACACGGCCTTTGGCATAAAATCTGTTATTCTGGGATATCTCACTTTCATGAAATTTTCGAAACATTTTTGAAATTAAAAAATAAATAAATAAATAACATTAAAATTTCACCAAAATTACCGATTCACAATAGCAAACTTCATGCCAAAAGTGTCTGCTTGGGCAAGCTTACCTAATCACTAAATTTTAGATTGTAACAATTAGCAGATCAAAAAATCACTCCGTTTTTGTACTTGTGGGGCTAGGGCCAAGGATACGGGAGCAGTCCAGTGTATTGCCCTAGAATGGGGCTAGCCTCTCCTGCATTTTGCCTTGGCCACGGATTGGGATTCAACATTCTAGGGTTTATTATAATTATTATTATTATTATTATTATTATTATTATTATTATTATTTCGCGTTAGCACAGCATGAAAAGAAAGATCTTGTTTTCCTTTCTGCCGGTTACACCTCGAGTCAAGCTACGTCCCGTAGCCTTAGATCTCGAGTGTCTTTCGCAGAATCCTTGCTGTCCCTAAGAGTGCCGCCTTCTGTAGTAATTCTACTCTAACAGATGTTCCTATCTCCTTGAGATGTTTCTCCAACGCCTTCGGGATTGTACCCAGTGCTCCCACTACCACAGGAATAACCTTGACCTTGACTTGCCACAGCTTGCGGAGTTCTCTCGCTAAGTCCTGGTATTTCTGTACCTTCTCCTTCTCCTTCGAAGCTACTCTACTATCACCCGGCACAGCTATATCAATAAGATGACACATCTTTGCATGCTTATCCAAGACAACAACATCCGGCCGTCTATGTTGTATAACATGATCTGTCTGGATGTTGAAGTCCCAGAGAATCTTGACATGATCCGTTTCTTCAACCTTTTCCGGCACATGGTCGTACCACTTCGATTGCACCTTGACTCCGTACTTCTTACACAGATCCCAATGGATCACCTTGGCCAACTTGTCGTGTCTGCCTTTGTACTCTGTCTGAGCATGCACTCTGCATTCGCTGACAATGTGAAATACAGTCTCCCATTATTATTATTATTATTATTATTATTATTATTATTATTATTATTATTATTATTGTTATTATTATTATTATTATTATTATTATTATTATTATTATTATTATTATTATTATTATTGTTATTATTATTATTATTATTATTATTATTATTATTATTATTATTATTATTATTATTATTATTATTATTATTATTATTATTATTATTATTATTATTATTATTATTATTATTATTATTATTATTATTATTATTATTATTATTATTATTATTTATTCGGCCAAAACATTCAAAATACAAACATGTACATTCAAAGTAAGAAAGGGCATACATCAGGGACAGTCAAGATGAGAGATAAATTGTATAACAAATACCAATCAAAAAGAATAGATGTATAGGTACGGTAGGTAAGAATGAGATGGGGAAGAGATGTGGGTGGGGGAGGGGATGAGGAAAGTATAGAAGGGGAGCGGATTGGGGAAGAGGGGAAGTGGGAGGGAGTTCAACAAGCAGAGAAGAGACAAACCAATCTAAGATGGCCAGGATGAACAAAAGTGAAAACACTGTGACTCGAAAGCCTGGTCATCCAATCCTAGGTTGGTAACATGAAATAACTTTCCAAATAAAAAATAAACTATTAAATACAAGTAATATGAGAATTTATAAAAAAATCTGGAAATTAAAAAGAACGTATATATTTTACATGCCATAATTCAGGGTAATATATATGAAAAATTAAGCTCTTTGACCGCCCTTCCTCACAACCCTCCGCCGATTTAGTTCGCTCAGCGTACTAAATGATTTGCGATTGACTCAATATTTTACCACAGGAAATACATCGGTTGATCGTGGATGGAGTACTTCGACAACAGAAGAACTAAGCACAAATTCGTAAGAGCGACCTCTAGCGGCGATCACATCGAAAACCTAAACTTGATAAAAGTTTCCGCAGTTACTTTTTTTTTTTTTTTATGACGTGAATTTTTTTTCTCATGCTGTGCAGGCATCTGTGGTTCAAGATATCATGAAAGACTGACTCTAATAATTTGTACAGGTTCACCGGGTGAATTAAGGTACAAATTGCTCCTGAATGTGACTGACCTTTATTTTATTCTTCAGCAGAACTAAAAATTAGGATAGATTATACCGTAGCCCTTAGCTGGATTCCCCCAACCTTCCCTTCAGTGTTAAACCCCAAAATATATTTCTAATATAAGGGGGAAGGGAGGGTGCTTTTTATTCTGGCAATGTACCCGGTTCCACCATTGCAGGTGGACATTTTTTTGCACCTTTCGAAATTGTTTGCAACACCGAATTAATGGAATAGGGTCAGCGCAAATATTGTATTTACATCATTAATTAATTTTTTTTTTTTTTAAAGTCCGTGCACGTGGGTGAGTAGGATCACGCGGTCACCACCACCTCATCACCCCACCACAAAATCCGTACCGTACGGTACCCTACCATCCTGTACCGCGTTCCTTGAAAACCAATCACATCCACCTGTGTATGTTATTAATCTGTGCTACTTTCACAATATTCATTTCCACGATCAGTGTGGACGGTACGGATTGGTTCAACACGCCCCAAATAGGCGGTATATCGTGCGTTCCCAAACTGAACATTTTCAAAATGGCGACCAGCACGGTATGAAGGAGTTGTGCCAACGCGTCCAAGATGACGAAACGAGAGCGGAAATTACAGTTTTTTGCTTGACATGTAAGTTAGCCGATTGTTTTTTATGTGGAAAACTATGTGTGTTTATGAAAAGGATATGTAGTTTTGTGTTTTGGGTTACTTACTATGGTTAAAGACACAAATGATTTCCCAACTGGAGTGGGAGCCTCTGGAACACCGTAGAGCAGCCCAACGCTTAACACTCCTTTACAAATCTGTCCACAAGATCGCTACTTTAGACACCGATTCATACCAGACCAAGATAAACAGGGAGGGGTTTCGACTAGACAACAGTCTGCAACTGCTTTCATCAAGCCTTCCGCACATAAGGATTGTTACAAATTCTCCCTTTTCCCAAGAACCTTTGCAGAATGGAATAAATTACCACCAGACACTCGTCAAGCTTCAACCATAGACATTTTTAAGGGGAAACTTCAATCACTGGTCATGGGAAACATTAGCCCCATAAATGTGGCACGGACACGCCCCCCCCCCGCGTATCCTTAGCCACAGGTTGGTCTCATTCCGCTAACGGTAGTAATTCGAAATTCCAGGCGCTGAAATTGACGATATTTGCGACTATTTTGACAGTCTAGATCGTTCCTTACATGTTTAACTATCTGGCGCCCAAAAATTGTGATTTTACTTACATTTTATATTTCCTGACATATAGGCCGAAAAATTACAAAGGCGATCGTCATTGTGCAAGTTTCAACGAGGACGGCCATAGTGTTGAGCAGGAAAACAACTTGCGGCGCAACAATTTTACGGCTGTTTTATGTGTGCACATACTTGCTGTATTTTAAGCGGCGCAGAGATATGACCACGTGATGTGAATATAAACTTTCAAGAAACTAACATTGAGCAGTTTCATCAAATTAACGTACTGCATAGTAAGTTCATCCTTTTAACTATCATATACATGTACCAGGTTATTTAACTGTACTTACATTGTACATAAAACAAGAGAATGTTCATTAAAATAAAATGATAATGTAATAAATAGTCTATTATTAATTACAATAGTTTAATACTAATTTTAAATAGTAATTTTAAACAACATACAAATTTCACTAATAATTTTAATATATGAAATATTATAGTGTTCGTTACTATTACTATTAATAATAACAATATTAATGGTTCCACCATTTTTGTAAATCTATAAAAAAAATTAAAAAACAAAAAAAAACAGAATGATTGTTTTATCTGACAAAATATCTGTGAATATAGTCTGTAATATCTATGTAATATAGTACAGGTAATATTTTACAATTGTTCATGTTTATCTGTTTTGTGAGAATATAAAGCGGTAACTTCCAGTACAAAGGTGGTTTATTTTCTAATAAGAGTCTTCCCCTGGTTATTTCACTGTCTTAAATTAAGATGTGTAGACCCTGTTTGTTTATTTAAGCCAAAGCTAGCATGTGTACTTAAGATTGCACTCATGAGCACTCGGACCAGACAAATTGCAAAGATGGTTCAAGCGTGGTTTGGGTCTATGCTATTTGGGGTCATTGAATTTCTCAATAAAACCCATGGGTACAGGAGCGGTCCCAATTATTAACATTTTGGCCATCCATCATTATCAATAATACTGATAATATTATTACTATTACTATTATCATTTTGTTAAACAACAATATGCAATCTAGTACCGGTATCAGCGATATCCTCAAACATGAAACACTTCATTTTGATTGATCGGTCCATTACTGCCTGTCACTGACAATTATTTTAAACATTTTTCGTGTGCTGAATTATATTGTGGATTTTGTTACTTTGTTTCTTTTCACCATTAACAAAGAACCCCCCACACACACACACACACAAACAAAATAAAATAAAATTAATAAGGTGTGTATATATATATGTGTATATATATATATATATATATATATATATATATATATATATATATATATATATATATATATATATTATATTATATATAAATTAAATCGGAGGGTGGCCTTAGCTTTCGATCCAATCATTTATGCTTACTTATTATAGGAAAAGTAAATAATTGAATGCAGGAACTGGACATGTTTTATTTATTTATTTTTATTATATATATTTGATTTTAAAGTGGTTATATCACATGTTTAGCACAAAAATGCTCTGACTACCGACAACACGTGCAACCCTGAAGCGGAATACTTGGCTAAAATACAGCAAGTATGTGCACACATAAAACAACCCGTCAAGAAATTGTTAGCATAGGTTGTTTTCCGTTCACACTCTTCATACATTCAAGATGACCGTCCTCGTTGAAACCTGCACAATGCGATCGTCTTGTAATTTTTCAGAACCTATATGTCAGGAAATATAAAATGTAAGTAAAATAACAATTTGTTTGGGCGCCTAGATATTTAAACATGTAAGGAACGTATCTAGACTGTCAAAATAGTCGCAAATATCGTCAATTTCAGCGCCTGGAATTTCGAATTACTACCGTTAGCGGAATGAGACCAACCTGTGGCTAAGGATACGCGGGGGGGGGGGCGTGTCCGTGCCACATTTATGGGGCTAGGGAAACATCATCAGGGGGGCTCACTTTAAGTAATTCATGCTGCTCAGTCACCTGCATATGTACATCCCAATCGATTAACCCTCCTACTTGGAGGGTTGTGGTCGAACGGATGCGACGGACCCGTCATCATGTAGGCCTACAAGATCATGATGCATTTCAATTTTCATTGCACTGATTTTATACGGAAAGATCGATTACAAGTTCGTGGCCAATTTTATACTTCTCTGTTGCATTGCATACATGCATGCATGATGTTCTTGGCCTATACACTTTTAGCTCATAAAAACTAAACAAAATATAGCCCATTTATTCTAGGGCTAGGGCCAATGCACTGGACTCCCTCCGTACCTTGGCCCTAATAATAATAATAATAATAATGTATAGATTTATATAGCGCACGTATCCACCAACTAAGTGGCGCTCAAGGCGCATTATATTATCCCTGCTCATAAGGCTCATAAGGCTCATAAATCATTCCTGAAACCATCTCAGCTCCCTGGGGAGTATACAGCTCAATTGCTGCCATTTCTAGCGCATATAGAGCAAACCATCTCTGCCTTCACAGGTACCCATTTAACCCCTGGGTGGAGAAGCAATTATGGTTAAGTGTCTTGCTCAAGGACACAGGTGTCACGGCCGGGGCTCGAACCCACACACTGCTGCTGGCAACACCAGAACTTGAGTTCAGTGCGCTATACCGCACGACAATCCACTTTACGTGCATTATACAACACACGGGACCTACGGCTTTACGTCCCATCCGAAGGACGAAGCAATTATGGTTAAGTACCTTGCTCAAGGACACAAGTGTCACGACCGGGGCTCGAACCCACACCCTGCTGCTGGCAACACCAGAACTTGAGTTCGGTGCGCTATACCGCTCGGCCACGACACTCCACATGTACAAAAATTGAGCGATTTTCAACTTTTGATCTGCTAATTATTGCGATCTAAAATTTTGTGATTAGGTAAGCTTGCCCAAGCAAACACTTTTTGCATAAAGTTTATTATTGTGAAATCGGTAATTTTGGTGAAATTTAAATTTTATTATTATTTTTTTTATTTCAAAAATGATTCAAAAATTTCATGAAAATGACATATCCCATAATAATGGATTTTATGCCAAAAGTGTCTGCTTGGGCAAGGTTACCTAATTACTAAGTTTTAGGTTGTAATAATTAGATCAAAAGTAAAAAAAAAAAAAAAAAAAAATCGCTCCATTTTTGTACATGCAGTGCTAGGGCCAAGGATACGGAGGGAGTCCAGTGTATTGAATGGGGCTAAACAAAATATATTTGTATGGACATCATTTGTAAGAAAAGTGAAATAACTTTTTATTAATAATTATGTTTTAATAAAGCTAAGCTTTTGTATTGGACCCTTGAGCCACATTCTAACGTTAGGGCCAATAACACTGGACTCCCTCTGTATCCTTGGCCCAAGCCCCTCATGTACAAAAATGGAGCAGTTTTTCTTCTTTTTCAACTTTTGATCTGCTAATTATTACAACCTAAAACTTTGTGATTAGGTAACCTTGCCCAGGCAGACACTTTTGGCATAAAATACATTATTTTGGGATAGCTCACTTTCATGAAATTATTTAAACATTTTTGAAAAAAAAAAATTTAAAAAAATATTATTAAAATTTAAATTTCACCAAAATTACCGATCTCACATTAGTGAACTTTTTTTATATTCTCAGGTATTGAATCTCAAAGCCCAAACATGCAATGTGAGAATGAGAAAAAAAAAAGCAAAAACATGAGAACCGAGAATGACTTTTTAATGCATTTTTCTTCCCCAGGAAGTCAACAACGAAGCGTTGACTACCTCCAAAAAGCAGTCCTCTTGCTCTCCATACAGGAGCCTCGATTGTGGCCTAATTCTCCGGGCCGAATAACAGAAGACTTTCAGTTGGACAACCTCATCAACAGCAACGCACGATTCTTCTGTCCCTCCGTGCATCAACGGGAAACTGGTTGTAACAACCAGACTAATAATAACCCCCATAAAAACCCAGCAACAAATTCACCATCATGTTGCCCAAACGGCGCCAGTGTAAGATCATCATCGCCACCTCGTTGGTATGGATTCTTATAGACTTTGGACTCCTTCTGTACTACACGTCGCCGTGCATCGGGCCTGGGTGCTCAAAAGAGGTCGAGGAGGAGCCGGGAGCGATCCAGCGCATGATCGAAAAAGCTAATGACTGGATGAATCGAAGACCCGAAGAGAAAAAACAAATTGGTAAGTCAGGACATACATGTATGACATCTTCGGAAGGTTATTTTGGTGTCGTAAGCAGGCATGATATTCTTCTTACTTTTGTAGGAAATAGGCCTACTACCTTTTGATTTTGAAAATCCTACCATGAAGACAGGTTCCGACTAACTTCAGACCATGTACACTTTTCATTTTATTGTAAATACCAAGATAAAAAACAGTTTCCTTGCTATACATGGCTATAGAGGTAAACCGCTATAGGCTAGTATATGCCTAATGATAATGGCAAACATTTTTCCTACCTTTTCATTTTCTCACAATATCCCTGAGTAAGCATGGGCGATAAACATGATAATATAGTGTGATGAAATTCTTGCGTCGGGAGATAAACAATTGATTTTAATCTTGCCCTACACCGACGTGTGTATAGCACTGTATACTCGGTGCTTTACGAGTGTCTGTGGAAAAAACTTCACAGGCGACTTGGGTGGGATTCGAACCCACAACCTCCTGCTTACTAGTGCAACGTCTTAACCTCTTGACCACCGAGCTTGCCCGATGTCAATTGGCCGGCTACAATCCTGTATAGCAGCGGGTGCCGCGATATTTATAGTTTGATGAAATTCTTGCGTCGCAAATTGTGATGAAAAAAATATATTGTGCTGAAAAAAAAAGTATATCGGAACTAGTTTATTTAATATTTTTTTAAGGGAAGGTATAACATTGGTTATTACCAAGGGCTAATTTCATAGAGCTAAGCAGACAAAATTGCTGGAGAGAAGCAATTATGGTAAAGTGTCTTGCTCAAGGACACAAGCACCATGGTCGCGGTTGGGATTCGAACCCACATTCTGACGGCTCGGCCATCAGAACACAAATCCGATGCACTAAACCGCTCGACCATGGCACTCCACCTGACTAACTTCTGCCCACTATTATGCCTACTAAAACACAATAAAGGGGGCCACTTTGATTCCGTCACGTTAGCAGTTTTTCCAATGGTTGTTATTTATTTTTAAGTACCTGAAACCGACCAAAATGTGTTTCAACATGTGAATAGACATGCAGGCTTATACTGGAACTAATTTCAGTTGATTTATTTTATTTCTTTATTTTTTTATTTATTTTTTTACCCTCAAATTTCCATAAAAATTGGACGGAAAAAGTTACCTCACTTTTCCGTCCATTTGTTGATGGAAATTTTAGGGTAATTAAAAAAAAAATAATAATAATCAACTCAAATTATCTTTAGGATAAGCATGCATGTCTATTCAAATGTTGAAATTCTTTTTGGGTGGTTTCAGATCTTTAAAAAAAAATTACAACCATTAGAAAAACTGCTAACGTGACGGTAGGAAAGTGGCCCCCTTTATTGTGTTTTATGTCATATGTATGTGTGTGTTTATTTAACCCTCCTACTATCAGTGCAAATTTATGAGGCCACTCTAAGCCATTGCTATGGAAGGCAGTGCTTCCTAATGGCTATAGTAACATAATACCTCATATGTCTGTTGGTTATTAGTGGTTTGTGATTGATGTATTGCAGGGGCATACTATTATGTTCCAGTCTCAGTGGCTGCTGGTGGCTTACTCTTGAAAGTCTGTGTTTACAAAATAACTGCTGAAAATCCCAATGATAGGTTTTTGTACAGTGGTCTCCAGTGGCCTCGGAGTTTTACATACAAGATTACTTAAAAGGGTTAGTGTGGCTTATATGCACAAACGATGTGTGTACAACATATTGGACATTTAGTGGTTGGGAGTGGCCTCCATGTGTAACAGGGTTAATATGTATATCATTCATTTTGCCTTTGAGAAATGTAGGGCCAATAACTACTCTTTTGCATGAATTTTCATAGATAACACTAGTATCTTGCATGGTTTAAGTACAGAATATAATTATTACCATTCGTCCACAACATTATAACTTGCGTAGCCATAGTGCAGAAGATGGCATTCTCCTTAGTTACATGTATCTACATGAACGGAGTCGTGTACGATTGGGTGATTGTGCTTTCCAATATGCTGCTCTGGCTCTTTGGAATAGTTTGCATGTTTTAGTTAGTTATGCTAGTACTGTAATTAAATTTAAAAGTCTGTTAAAGACACACCTTTTTAATGTAGCTTTTAACGGTTGAAATTGTAATTATTTTATCATTTTTGATTTTTATTTTACCTAGGTTATTTGTATTGTTATAATTTTTATTTTTACATAATCCTTCTTTTAATTGTGATGCGCATCTGAACATTTCTGTATAGAGCTTTAATATTATTTAATAATATTTAATATTTTAATTAAAGTCAATATCAATACTCTTATATAACTGAATTTTTAAATATAAATGATCATATCTATTTTTATACTGTAATTGTAATGTTTTTATTTTGGATATTTTATGTTAAATTTGACTCAATTTAGCCTTTGGCTACAAGTTCAAATTGTTTTAATAAACCATCAATAATAATAATAGTAATATAAATATATTATTATTTATTATTATCAGGCCTGGAATTTCACTGAGGTCACAGAGGACTTTGTTGTCCATGTCTTGGCCTTGGTGCCCCTTAAGTATAATTCTAAGATATTCTAATAGTCAGGAAATGTGGCCTTGACCCGACAAGAATGATATACCAGGCCTTGTAGTATGAGCGAGCTGAAACATTTGAAAGTCAATTCATGTACCCAAAATATTACTCATGAAATGCATGTTTGCATGTGACCGATTTGTAATCGTGTCACGGGTCTGTTGCTGGCCCACTTACAGCTGGTATGTGGTTTTTATCGGGTGAGGTGAAGGTCACATAGTTCAACACATAAAATATTTTCTTTGGCTGGCAACGAATGGCTGAATATATGAAGAACAAGATCGATTAAAGGGACAATATCGTCACAATCAACAGGGCATGGAATCAGAGTGCTAGTTTTAGATTAACCCTCATACTGTTTGACCATTTGAAACCATTCAAAATTTCCACTTACAAAATGCCCATTGGTTTTGTACACACATGGTGATACCATTTGAACAGTGTTGGTAGCAAGCTTTACTACCATTCAAATCCATTCAAATGCATAGAGGGTCCATTGATTCACCACTTAGAAGTATCCAAACAAGGTTTTGTATTAGCTGTACTACCATTTGGAAAGATCCAAACAAGGTTTTGTATTAGCTGACCTACCGTTCAAAACCATTTGGGGGAATCAATACTGTACACAGTTATTTCACCATTCAAAACCACAAAAGCGAATGGTTTCAAATGGTGGATCAACTTGTATGGAAAAGGCACCAGAAGTAGGAGGGTTAACTCAGTGACTGAGAATAATACCCCACATGATAAGGTCATATTACCATTGCTGCTGCATAAATGAGCCAGGAATTTTCAGTCACTGTGTTCATCTTAAACTAGGACACCGATTCCATGCCCCGTTGAAAGTCTGCTCTGATCGTGACGATAGTGTCCCTTTAAGGAGAATTGTCCTTTAAGCTAATTTCTAAGGTGCTACATGTACATATGATGGTTTTAAAGAGGCACTCTAAGGTCAAATTCAGTTTTGTGATGCACTCATTTTCCAATAGATAGAGTCCTTATTAAAGTGTGAACAAAATTACAAGTCTCTAACTTCACTTTAAAGTGGTGTAACGTATCATTTTCTTTTATACCCTTTCAGAGCGATATTTGAAACATGACGTCACTATTTTCTTACGGTAAATGAGTCTGTAACATTCCATACAGGAATTTTTTGTTTGTCAAAAAGTCAATTTCAACGCCGATTTGATCAAATATTGTGGAGATTCAGGAATGAACTGCAAATTCACCGTACAAAAATGTAGAGATGCATTTATTTGAAATGTGACGTCACTGTTGTCTTTGGATGTTAACAAATTTCACACAGGAAGGTTATAAAATAAAATGACATTTTACATCACTTTAACGTGAGGTTAGAGACTAATTTTTTTGTAATTTTTTCACACTTTAATAAGGACTCTAGTTATTGAAAAATCACAAAACTAAATTTGACCTTAGAGCCCCTCTTTAAATACAATGGATGAATGTATGATTTTACATTTAACTTCATTCCAGCATACAGATTGACATTGACTTTATATCTGGCTCACAGTGCCAGAGTAGAATCTTCAGTAATCATTTATTGTGTTGTTTTCCCCCACAGATGTCCCCAAGCAAATAAACTCAGCCGGCCCCGGTGAGATGGGCAAACCCGTCTTCATAGAGCCAGAACACAAAGCCGAGTCGGACAGACTCTTTAGAATAAACGAGTTTAATCTCATGGCAAGCGACATGATATCGGTCAACAGATCCTTGCCGGATGTACGGCCACGAGGGTAAGATTTCTGATTTTGTTTTCAAACTCAAATTACTTGGATTAAAACATTTTTCTTACACTCAATTTGTATGAAATCCCCACTCCTGACTCCTCCCTTTCCTGACTCCTCCCTTTCCTGACTCCTCCCTTTCCTGACTCCTCCCTTTCCTGACTCCTCCCTTTCCTGACTCCTCCCTTTCCTGACTCCTCCCTTTCCTGACTCCTCCCTTTCCTGACTCCCCCCTTTCCTGACTCCCCCCTCTCCTCTACAGTTCTACATACATTTTACACTGTATGTTCACAACCTTCTCTGTAGGTCTAGAAACTGTCATGACCCCTGACCTAATTGATGACCCTAGGTGTAGCCCCCTCTGTTAATGCCATGCCTCTAAGACAGCTTATATGGGAAATCTTTCATGAGATAGAAACAAAAAATCAAAAGTTATCATTAGGCCAAAAAATAAATTCTTTTTTGTTGTTGCTATGAAACGATGTCCAATTGCAGCCAAAATTGCTGGATCGATTGGAATTCTGCTGTGCTGTGTTTTAAACAACTTATTCACCTCGGGGGTATGAACGTTTGCCAGATTTGTGATGACTCTCTTAGCCACCATGGGAAATTTGGTTCCCGCGTATACATATATCTCCTTGTTGGCAAAAAAAAACATTACCAAAAAAAAAGTGCGTCACCGCACCGATTTGAAGCCGACCTACATGTTTGACCAGAAACTGAAGACTTGTTTGCCTCGGAAGAAATTACTACATTTTATATATTATAATCTAGACCATACCCTGTTCCTTATGAGCTGGTTACAAAAAGTCCAGACATTAAGGTAATATTTTAAATAAAATCCAGGGGCCATGACAAAAATTATTTTGTTTCAAAGGTTTGTTTAGAAAGATGTTCGTCACTGAGTTCATAGTTTTTAATTTTGGTATCAACCAGTTCGCGTCGGGAATAAAAAAGTTTTTCTGAGCCCCTGTGCGGGTTTCTTTTTCCCACACACACGTTAATGGAAGCTTCCACAGCGCGTGGCCACGTCTTCTGAGCATGTCACCGTACACGCGTGGCTCAACCGAGCATGCATACAAATATATCGGAGTTTCCTATGGCGTGTTTAGACGATTTCCGATCCGTGGTGCAAAAAAAAATTGCGTGTATACACGGCCTCCGACGCGAACTGGTTAAGCTAGTGAGTAGACTGCAGACCATTATCAAATTGGGGGAAAACCACCCAAAATGACAACTTTCATCATTTGATCAGGTAGATTTGAATGATTTCTGTCCCTTTTTCATGATTTACCCTATTTCTGTTTTAGAAAAGCTTTTGAAACCTCTAAAACCATGTTTTTCAGTTGTTGGGGCCCATGAATAGCAATTAACATTTTTCATGGCCAAAGTAGGATGTAACTAATTTCTTACCATCCTGTGTGTATTCTGGTTCGTGATCGTGGCATGGTTCCAATGTTTTTGTTTTTTTCCCACTAAATGTTTCTTGAAATTCTATGACCAGTTTAATTGAAGCTGAATAGGTATTGGTTTCCCATTTGTCTAAACAAATAAGCGTATTAACCCTCCTATAGGTTTAACAATCAAAGACACTCAAAATTTGTATGTCACTCCCAACCCATTGACTTTGTGCAGTGCACTCAAATAAATGCAAGGACATGTGACTCTGGTAGGAGGTCAAACCAAAACCGCTCGACTGTAACTTATGCAGTACATACATGTACACAGCTCTGTGTGACTCTGCATAATAACTTGTAAGACATACACAAGTGTGTTTGACTTTGCCACTATCTCCAGCATTCTTATACACATGTGTGAACAATTGGCAATGCAACCAAAAATACTCAAGTGACTGTCTGTGGGTGCGGTGCTTACTGGGCCAAATTTCAGCCTGGGCATAGGAGGGTTAAATGTATGTATATTTCCTGCCGTAAAACATAGTGAATGTCAGAGTTGACATTTTAGCATGTTCCTTGTCTTCCACAGCTATGACCCAGGTTCAAATCCCAAGTACAAAGTCATGTTAAGGCAAAAAATAAATAAATAAATAAAAAGATTTATGTTTCTGGTCTCTGTGCACGTCACCTGAGACCTGCGTGTCGGCATTTTAAATTTGTTGTTGTCGCTGCATTGATTGGAATTCTGCCGTGCTGTGTTTTAAACAACTTTTTCACATGGGATGTGAACGTTTGCCCGATTTGTGAGGCCTCTCTTAGCCACCATACTTTGTGTATGGGAAATTTGGCGTATACATGTATCACATACATATGACATAAAACACAATAAAGGGGGCCACTTTGCATCTGTCACGTTAGCAGTTTTTCCAATGGTTGTTATTTATTTTTAAGTACCTGAAACCAACCAAAAAGTGTTTCAACATGTGAATGGACATGCAGGCTTATACTAGAACTAATTTGAGTTGATTTATTTAATTTTTAAATTTTTTAATTTATTTTTTACCTCACTTTTCCGTCCATTTGTTGATGAAAATTTTAGGCTAATTAAAAAATATAATAGTAATAATCAACTCAAATTATCTTTAGGATAAGCATGCATGTCTATTCAAATGTTGAAATTCTTTTTGGGTGGTTTCAGATATTTAAAAAAAATTTACAACCATAAGAAAAACTGCTAACGTAACGGTAGGAAAGTGGCCCCCTTTATTGTGTTTTATGTCATGTGTATGTGTATTTCCCTGTTGGCAAAAAAAAAAAAAATTATCAAAAAAGAAAGAAAAAGTGCACCGATTTTGAAGCCGACCGATGACCAGAAACTGGAGACTTTTTTTGGGGGGGGCCTAAATGTACAAATGGAGGTTTTCTTTTCTTCCCATAATGAATAACTGGCATTCATAAATGCCCAAGACAGTTTAGACAATCTGATTGGACAAAATGTAATCATGCAGGGATTTCTCTCGTGTTGCTCGCTTTGCTAAACAAGCAGGTGAACACCCTCACTATCTTCGACTCCCCAAAGTCAAGAATAAGTTCCATTTGGATAGCTTCTTTTTAAGTTTATGAAACACATCAACAAATGTAATCTTACTTAAATGGTGGATGACATATCACATATAACCCCTTACACTTTAGTGGCTAT
The DNA here is from genome assembly GCA_029582265.1 of Zoroaster sp. YZ-2022. Classification (NCBI taxonomy): domain Eukaryota; kingdom Metazoa; phylum Echinodermata; class Asteroidea; order Forcipulatida; family Zoroasteridae; genus Zoroaster; species Zoroaster sp. YZ-2022. The sequence goes on from CM055830.1 coordinate 14,594,638, forward strand.
TGGCCTTGTTTAGGGTGACTGACAGTAAATTTAAAAAAAAAAAAAAAAAACGTGGGGTGTATTAACGGATAGTCCTCATAGCCTGTGACCACGCCCAAAAACTGGTCATTAACCTGCAGTAAAGAACACACGACAAACTGTTTTAAGAACAAACCGGCTCTTCTCAGAGCCATCACTTCTTCCAAGAAGAGATCATTACACGGTGTACCCGAAAGAACTCAATTATAAACTTTTATTCCCTTAATCAAAGACCTACATGTACATGATGATGAAAGAAACATTTATTTCATTTACATACATGTACCCCAGACTAGTATAAGCCAGGGTTTGGAAATAGGATATCCACATATGTGACCCGCTCTGTGAAAATGAGTCACAAGTCACAAATTTGACAAATATACATTTCTATGTAGCTGGAAAGAGTACATCATCGGCTTTAATTTGGTATGTATGTTAGAGGTGTGTGGCATATTGCATTATGGAGATGTGGCATTTGTAATAATCAATAATGTGCATAATTAACACAATTTAGTGTAAGGAAAACAAGCATTCATATGAAAACAAATGACATATTTGAAACAAAGTACTCACAAAAATCATTGATTTTAATATTTTATTGATTGAAATTGACGTTTATGTAAAAAATATTAAGAAAATTTAGATCCTAATGATGTCAAAAAACATGATAACCAAAAATCAGATGTAAAAAAAAAAAATTATTATTATTATTTTTTTTTTAAATAAATAAAAATAAAAAATTAAAAATAAAAACCTCTCAACATTTCATTGCCCATTACATGTAAACGCATGGTGCGACATGTGACTCATTTTTACAGAGCCGGTCACATACGTTATTTTTTGAAAAAAAAAACAGTGTCCAATTATTTATATTCCATAGTTTTCATGTGTATTCGCAGAGTGTCCAAAAACTGTCTAATTAGCAAACAGGGAAGTCAGAAGACACCCAGAGGGTATTTGCTTGCTAACACTATATTATTCCCCTATGATTGAAGTCCGTAGTCTTTACTGTAGGCCAGATACACAAATGACATGTAATTTGTAATTTGTCTGTGCATTAAATAGGTCTGAGGCTAAATTTCAAACTTCCTGTGGCTGGCTTCTTGTACATGAACGGTTCCTTATTGTGCAAAGAGATATTGTCGTGACATGCGTACGGTACATGTATCAGGCCTGATACTACATGTACATGTATACGGAGGCAACGGAGGCAATTGCCTTGGTGCACCCTGGTCATTGCTTTGGTGCCCCTTGAAGTGTTCTAATAGAAATTTACATTTTCCTCATAGAGGTGCCCTTAACCTAGCTTAAATTGCCTTGCCCCTACCAATAGATAGTATCAGGCCTGATGTATGCACTACACGTACATGTACTCATCATTAGTACAGAATCGATACTGTTCAGTGACTTTGTGTGCCATTAAATTGTATGAAGAGATACAGATACATATGTACGTGTGTGCACTACATGTCCTTTTCAATGACTGAACGTACCATTGATTGATTGGGGATGGACGCACACTTACGTACACGTAATGTGAAGTCACTATACCACCAGGAAGTACACAGGACATGTACTACCCATTCTTATTAAATGTGTCTAAGGTAGCCAGAGCTACTTCTGTGTTACATGCCCTTAATACCCTAACCACTCCATATCCTCCAAAGTCCTCCAAGGGGCACTTTTTTGGGGGAAAAATTCAGCACTGTTGGAAACTGGTACTTTCACCTCTTCAAATGGGGGAAAATTACTACCTGGCAAGAAATACAGGCCATACATGTAAGTGCTGAATACGAAAGATCAACGAAAGTGCATGGTGCATTTTGAAGATTAGGGCATGTTTCCAAAAGTACACCTTGGAGGATTTTGGATGATTCGGGAAGGTTCCTAGCCAGAATACCTAAGTGGTTAGGGTTTTTAATCATGACTTTGCACAATGCAAATCAATAGAAATGGCACTTTATTTCACCCCCATAAAAGTCATAATTCACAAGATATTGACCTAATGTTAGGTAGCTTAACATGGACTTGTTTATCTGAGCTAAACAAAATCGTTGTCAGTAAGACTCATTTTGTAAGATGCGGTCACATAATACAAGCATGCCATATTGAATCATTATTCTTTTAATACAGTAGTGCATGCTTGTAAACTTCCGTCATTTCAAATTTGGCCGGTTACCAATATTGCAGAGCTGCCAACTCTTCCGGATTCTGCGGAAGACTTCCATATTTGACTGTAATTTACTTAAAATATATGCAAGGAGGCCTCTCCTTTTGGTGCCAAAAAGCCTAAAACACTTGGACCCCACCCGCAAGGGCTTGCTCACTCGGCTCGCTCGCTACGTTCGCTTCGATTGAGTCTTTCTGATTAGAAAATTAAATCTTCCTCATTTTCAAAATCATATGTTGGCAGCTCTGATATTGCCATCAGTGCCTGAGCACAGTTTTGGTTAAAGGTCAGTAGGATACATTGTATCATACTACATAGCCATACTGAACTTAAGGATGAAGGAATCATAGAAACTAACCTGTGACAATACAAAAATGTATGTGTGGCAGTCGGGGAAAACCCATCGGAAGTCGCCACGCACATTTTGTAATTATGGACCGATTTACGTAAAAATTTACCATAGTGTCATTTTTGAGATTTTGGTTCAAAATGGAAGTTGTTGTCTTTAAATTTCCTCTTAAAATTTTTTTAAGGAAAATCAAAGTATAAAATGTATTTTTGGGATGTTTTTGAACCCAATGCATTTAAAAATAATTAGAAGATTTAAAAAATTCACTCTAAAACAATGCACTTTTTGGCCGATGCTCATGAATTCTCCCAAAGCATGACCCCCTATGAATAACCCATCAATGGAAAGCTCTACACTAGTCCTGATCCTGTCCTATTAATAGTTCAAGGGATTTACGTTTACTGCATAGCCAACTTTGAAGCCTAATTTCTCCGTTTGTGGGTTTTAGAATAAACCGTCTTTGAAAGGTCATAACTTTACACACTGTAGTTGTGGTTTGAATATTGAACTCATTAAAACTGTTATGAGATCAGTAAAGGGTGTATTATTTGATTAAATGCTCAACAAGAATTGTAAAAATTTGACCATGTGTTGGGTTTTCCTGGACCGCCACACATATTATGAGAGATTAAAGGGGCAATATTGTTACAATCATCAGGGCATGGAATCGGAGTGCTAGATTTAAAATGTATAGAAAACAGAAAAAAGTATAGATGACAATTATTGTGAACCAGAGAAGGCCAGGGGTTTCTGGAATGGCATCAAAATACGCCAAAGTGCTTTCAGAACTTTTGGAAAAGGCGTAACATAAATGACAGTATTATTTTAAGGAAATTATTAGCGTTATTATATCACTACAAACTTCCAGAGTGATATTGCAGGAAGCTGGATGCAACGATTAGATCCAGAATGTGATACATGAATGTTATGTGTCAGTGACATGTACTGACAAACGTCAAACAACATTTCTGGTCGTATTCCGAGCTGGAAAATTTGTGGAAATGATTGAGAAGTGTAGAAAGACTTTCACGTTTCGCTTGATTTTTCTAAGTTCAATTGGAACAATTAGACTTTTAGAGCATACATTGTGTACTTTTTGGGGATAGGGATTTTTCTGTTGCAGCCCCTTCCCTTTGGAATATGCTTCCACAAAGTTTAAGACTGTGTGACAATTTTAATTCTTTAAAAAAACTTTTGAAAACTCACCTTTTTGTACAAGCTTATAATGAATGTTAATTTTGTGCATTTTGTTTCATGTATTTATCTTTGTTTATCTAATGTTCCATATCTTTGTGTCTTTTTCATTATCACTAGCGCCTCGGATTAGGTTTCTAGATAGATGGCGCTTTATAAGTTTCATTATTATTATTATTACTTCCTTGACCCCCACATTTTTTTAAACTGTATTCATTGTAAAGAGGAATTTCTGTCTTCGGATGACAGTCGGAAATTATTCCAATAATTTCACTGAAACATTACACCAAGTAAGTTTATTTTTGTAAAACTGGTCATTTTTGTTTTATGAGATTACCAATAGTGGTTATTACTAGCTAATCCTTCTGTGACTGCAAGGGTCAAAATCAGTCAAAATGTTGATATACTTGCCAAGGTATACATCTAGTGCACTTAAAAGTTGAACACTGTCAAACCTTACATTATGTGTAGTAATAATATTTGCAGGTCAAAATGAGTCGACCCTTCTTGACTGGTAAAAGCATTGTCTTGTATTGTTGAGGGGGTCTACATGACAGTAAAAACCAGTCCAAAATGTCCATGTGTGCACATTTGGGTCAACAGTCAAAGCAGGCAGTTGACTGGTTTTGACCACGATAGCCACTTGAAAGTTCAGCTAAAGTACATAGGAGGGCTTTATTCAATCAGTGAAATCAAGAATTCAGGAATATTCTCTGTGTGGCCAAGCATTCTCAACCAAGAAAGAACTCTCTTGGGGTCTTTCCTGCCTGGTTTTCAAAACATTTAACCCTCCTATGCCCAGGCTGAAATTTGGCCCATCAGCAGGGCACCCACAGACACTCACTTGAGTATTTTTGGTTGCATTGCCAATAGGTCAAACCACAGAGTCACACAGAGCTGTGTATGTACTTGGTTTTGGTTTGACCTCCTTGAGTGCACTGCACAAAGTCAATGGGTTGGGAGTTACATACAAATTTTGAGTGTCTTTGGGTTTGACCTCCTGTCACAGCCACATGTGCTTGCATGTATTTGAGTGCACTGCACAAAAGTCAATGGGTTAAGAGAGACATACAAATTTTGAGTGTCTTTGAGTGTTAAACCTATAGGAGGGTTAAAGATGTATATTCCAAATAAAATATTGTTTTTTTCCTGAATTGTTGGGCTTAAAATTCAACATTGCTCTTATCATCGTAATAAACAAGTAAATAATAAAACAAGTAAAGTGGAGTGTCATGGCCGAGCGGTCTAGCTTACCGGACTCAAGTTCTGGTGTTAGCAGCAGAATGTGGGTTCGAATCCCGGCCGTGACACTTGTGTCCTTGAGCAAGACACTTAACCATAATTGCTTCTCTCCACCCAGGGGTTAAATGGGTACCTGTGAGGGCAGAGTTGGTTGATTAGCCCTACATGTATATGCGCTGTAATGGCAGCAATTGAGCTGTATACTCCGCAGGGAGTTGAAATGGATTCAGGAATGATTTATGAGCCTTATGAGCAGGGGTAATGATATAATGCGCCTTGAGCACCACTTAGTTGGTGGATACGTGCGCTATATAAGTCCACACATTATTATTATTATTAAATAATGTTCAAATAAATGTACTATGGCCTAGCATTGATAAGGGCATGGATAAAGATTAACCCTCCTACTATAGCTGAACTTTAGTGGCAAGTAGCTACAGTGGTCAAAGCCAGTCAACTGCCCGTTTTGACTGTTGACTCAAATGTGCACACAGGGGCATTTTTGACTGTTTAAAAAAAAAAATTTTTTTACCATCCTCAACAATACAAGATGATGCTTTTGCCAGTCAAAAACGGTTCACTCATTTTGACCTGTAAATGTACTTACATGTGTAAGGTTTGACATTTTTTATGCAAGTCGCTCCACACAAGGCCAATGGCCAATCCAAGGTGGGGGGGCTACTAAGTCATTGAGTTGTTACAACGACTCCACGCTGAAGAAACCAGCCCCTCGCACCGAAACAAGACAAGTTAATAACCAGCCTCTTCACGGTGCGAATAGGACTGGGAGGGGTAACTAGTCCAGAACAAGGCAGTTGTTAAACTGCCTCTGCCCCTATAAGCAATTACGGTTAAGTGTCTTGCTCAAGGACACAAGTGTCACGGCCGGGATTCGAACCCACATTCTGCTGCTAACACCAGAACTCGAGTCCGGTAAGCTAGACCGCTCGGCCACGATACTCCAGTGTTTGACTTTTAAGTGCACTAGATATACATGTACCTTGGCAAGTACAGGTATATCAACATTTTGACTGATTTTGACCCATGTAGTCACAGAAAGGTTAATAAGTGAATCTAGTAAAGGAACTTTTGATGCAGTGTGATAAATTTGTTTTCATACAATTAAAAAAATGGCAATGTTTAAAAATACATTTTAAAAATACTTGATCATTAATTTTGGTTGTTTTCTTAATTTTGTTGTACATGTACACATACATGTACATGTACATGTACATGTATATAAAATACTGTGTTTAAAAAATATTAATTTTTTTTTTTTTTTTTTGACTATCTTTACCGGAAACAAAACATTTTTTGGAGGCCTCTTTTGGCCCTTATTGGCCCTTATTGGCCCTTATTGAGAATTCAGTTTCCCTGTGAGGCGATCTAGAAGCATCACTGCCAACTGACAGATGATGAAACGGTGTCAGTTCTTGGCACTAGGGGGTATACAGGTATTGACTGATCACTGCCAACTTTGCCAAAGGCCTAGCCCTGCCCCCTTGAAATGTATGGAAACAACTGTCAAATGCTAAATTGTGCATACAGACTATACAGTCACCATGAATAAATGAATTTCATGTATATATATTCCTTGAAGGGGAACTATGACTAGAAACTGGAGACCTTTTTGTTTAGCCTTTGTTTTTTGTACTGTAAAGATATTGTGTTACATTACCATACACACTTTGCACATTGCATGCCCAAAGGCTATTACAAATGAAACAAACATCTTAAAACCCTAACCCCCTAGGTATTCTGGCTAGGAACTTTCCTGAATCCTCCACAATCCATCAGTGCGCTTTTGGAAACATGCCCTTATCTTCAAAATGCGCCATGCATTTTCGTTGATCTTTCATATTCAGCACTTATGGCCTGTACTTCTTGCCAGGTAGTAATTTTGCCCCATTTGAAGGGGTGAAAGTACCAGTTTCGAACAGTGCTGAATTTTCCCCCAAAAAGTGCCCCTTGGAGGATTTTGCAGGATATGGAGTGGTTAGGGTTTTAATGTACATGTACATGTATGTAACCAAACATTAACAAACTAAATGTATGTATGATATAACCATGATATAACCATGATATAACCATGATATAACCATGGAGGAAGGCCTTCCTCCATGATATAACCATGATATAACCATGATATAACCATGATATAACCATTAGGTTCTTCAACCAGGCATGACCTCACTCATGTTTTACGTACATGTACATGTACATGTACCTGTTGTTTTTAGAGATACATGTAGTAAACTATTAATTTCTTATCTAATATTAAGTGTAAGTGTACACAATGTGTTTCCTGTGGCTGTTATTTCTATATTGTAAGCCTACGTCATGTTTATTGTTAAGCTGTGAATTATCCGTTTGTTTACAGGCAGCTCAGCTATAAGCTTTGCTTTCAGGATGTCTCTAACTTTGCATTAATTCTAAACCCCCCCCCCCCCACCCCAGGCATTTCACAGGCACCCTGCTGAATGCAACAAAATGCAACAACAGAAAAGTGTGAAGGCTGCTCAATGCCATGGATGCAATGGCTAAAACAATGGTTCTTTTGTTCTTTGCTGAGAGCAACAAGACGCATTTTTACAATTGTTGCATCTTGTTGCATTGAGCATGGGTTAGGGTTAATTATTCTACTGTTTATTGCCATTTTTAAAGTTGTACATGTGGAAATAAACATTCATTTTTTTCCATAAAAAATTATCCAAGGATAGGGTGTGGGGGAGGGGAATGGGGTCAGTGGATGGATGGGGGCAGGGCAGTGAGGGGGATTTTCCCAGGACCATGCATTGGTTGCCTGATTTTCACATTTTACATGGGCATTCTGGTTAAACACAGTAGCAGAGTATCTCTGGGATAACTCCCTTTTCTGAAAGTCCTCCTTTCTTATACCTCGCCCGCAGTGAATGATTTCCCTTCTATCATAGAGCAAAATACTACCCAAAATTCACAATTTGCCACCCAAAATTCACAATTTGCCACCCAAAATCCACAATTTGCCACACAAAATCCACAATTTGCCACACAAAATCCACAATTTGTCACCCAAAATCCACAATTTGTCACCCAAAATCCACAATTTGCCACACAAAATCCACAATTTGCCACACAAAATCCACAATTTGTCACACAAAATTCAAGAATTGCTATTCAAAACTAACATTACATACACATACAAATTTTTGCTTTGCAAAATGTTTGAACCAACTCGTTCCATGCAGTCAATCCCCCATTCAAAATTGTAATGCAGTCTTAAATGTACAGTAACTGTACGAGACAACCCCTAAAGCAAATCCTTGATTGCTTTTAAACTCCATGACATTTCATAAATACCGCTAATTCCCATGTGCACAACACGATCTTTGTGATTTACATTTCACTCAATTCTCTTCCCAGATGATAACCATGTTTTTAATATATACGTCATGGTCCATCCTTGTACAACTCACAGGACATACACTGCACAACCTCTCATGTCACATGCGACTTGAATAATAATCATTTCTTACAAAGTGCTCTTGAGCCATCACCATTTTGCAATGCAATGGCTAAGCTGTGTCCTGAAGGCACATTGAACACAGAACACGCACGCGTTATTAAAAAAACAAAAAACTCATAATGTGTAGTTTGTATGAATGCATTGGTCATGGGTATGCATCAACGGTTGACTTGCTTTTGTTTGAGACATCTTTTTTGTATAATGTGTCTGCCTGTCTGCTGTGTATGTGAACTAAGTGATTGATATGTTCTTGTATGTATAAGTACTGTACATACGTGTAATTGCATTTCGTGAACGTGACTCGTTTTGACAAATCTAAATCCAAATGCACATGCTTGCTTATAAGTACTTCCCTTTGTTTTTCTTAGATCGAGGAAGTCATGTGATGTGTACTAGGCACTGTGGTTGGCCATCGTGCTTTAAAGGGACAATATCGTCACGATCACAGCAGACTTTTCAATAAGGCCATGGAATCGGGTGTCCTCGTTTAAGATCAAACACAGTGACTGAAAATTACTGGCTCGTTTATGCAGCAGCAACGGTAATATGACCTGATCATGTGAGCTATTATTTTCAGTCACTGAGTTAGCCTAAAACTACATGTAATACTCCGATTCCATGCCCTGTTGATTGTGACGATACTGTCCTTTTAAATCTAAGCTGGTATCCGCTTTTGGTAAAATGTGACTGGCTCTGGCAAAACCCTAAACTTGGAACCAAGTTTCAAAAGTGACCTCCCAACTTTATCGTGAAAATTAGCAATGTTCCCAACAACGTTTCAGGATTTTTCTTTTGCCATCAAAATCTCGAGAAAATGCTCTATATGGTGAGATGAAAACTGGTCCCTCAAACTGGTCCCTGGGGTCAGTTTTTGACCTTTTCATGGCTGTTACGCATTATGGTAAATGCCGAGAAGTTTCAGGTTTTGCCAGAGCGGGTCACAAATGTCTGTAAATGCACATGTACAGTGTATGTGAAAAGTAGTGACAAATTAATTTACGATAATTGTTTTTAAGTGTAAATGGATCCTGACAGCTCTGATGATCCATTTTTCAATTAGAATAATTGCTATTTCCTTATTTACTTGACAAGGATATCATGTCAGACAAAACAACTTCTCACTCAGGATGTTCGGTACCATCACCATCCTAAAAACCAAGTAAACTTTTAGACAATAATTCCTTCTATTTGGATAATGACAAATGGTTAAAGTTTCCCTGAAAAAAAAAATGTGTTCAGAAAGGAATAAACCCTAACCCCTTAGGTATTCTGGCTAGGAACCTTCCTGAACCCTAACCCCCTATAGGTATTCTGGCTAGGAACCTTCTTTAACCCTAACCCCCTGTAGGTATTCTGGCTAGGAACCTTCCTGAATCCTCCAAAATCCATCAAGTGCACTTTTGGAAACATGCCCTTATCTTCAAAATGCGCCATGCATTTTCGTTGATCTTTCGTATTCAGCACTTATGGCAGGTAGTAATTTTGCCCCATTTGAAGAGGTAAAAATACCTGTTTCCAACAGTGTTGAATTTCTCCCCAAAAAGTGCCCCTTGAAGGATTTTGCAGGATTTGGGGTGGTTAGGGTTACACCATAGATGTGGAAAGAAGATAATTTGTCATGCATGGGTAACTCAAGATGTAATCTAAAGCAATTATGCGTGAATGCAAAAAGTTAATTGCGATACTATCAAATATCACGATATATGTTTGCCGATATATCGTCCACATAGCGTATGTAACCCAAACTCACACACAAGATTTTTCCGGAAATCCTTAAGCCTACGTTATCTGAGCTACAATGACAGATGGAAATCAAGGTCTCTGCACTTCAAATATTTACAAGAAGTCTCCTATAAACTGGGTGACAATTTGACCCAGCGTTGACACTGGAGATCCATACAGTTAGCAATGACTCAATTAGCAAAAGCTATTCAGGTTATCAAGTTTGTCACGTAGGAAATACATTCATGAACATCATAAGGGCAATTCCATGGTTACTCATGTTACATTTTTGACCCTCCAATTAGATCACTATAAGGGCAATTCCATGGTTACTCACGTTACATTTTTGACCCTCCATTAGATCACTATAAGGGCAATTCCATGGTTACTCATGTTACATTTTTGACCCTCCAATTAGATCACTATAAGGGCAATTCCATGGTTACTCACGTTACATTTTTGACCCTCCAATTAGATCACTATAAGGGCAATTCCATGGTTACTCACATTACATTTTTGACCCCATTAGATCACTATAAGGGCAATTCCATGGTTACTCACGTTACATTTTTGACCCTCCAATTAGATCACTATAAGGGCAATTCCATGGTTACTCATGTTACATTTTTGACCCTCCATTAGATCACTATAAGGGCAATTCCATGGTTACTCACGTTACATTTTTGATCTCCATTAGATCACTATAAGGGCAATTCCATGGTTACTCACATTACATTTTTGACCCTCCATTAGATCACTATAAGGGCAATTCCATGGTTACTCACGTTACATTTTTGATCTCCATTAGATCACTATAAGGGCAATTCCATGGTTACTCGCGTTACATTTTTGACCCCATTAGATCACTATAAGGGCAATTCCATGGTTACTCGCGTTACATTTTTGACCCCATTAGATCACTATAAGGGCAATTCCATGGTTACTCGCGTTACATTTTTGACCCCATTAGATCACTATAAGGGCAATTCCATGGTTACTCACGTTACATTTTTGACCCCATTAGATCACTATAAGTAAGACTAATTGCGGTGACACCATGTAAGAATCTCAATTGAGTAGTAATTAGTTCTGAAAAGAACTGGGGGTACAACTCAGAGTTGTACCCCCAGTTCTTTTCAGAACTAATTACTACTCAATTGAGATTCTTACATGGTGTCACCGCAATTAGTCTTACTTATCATTCTCACCATGCAAAGCTACAAGTTTTACAGATCACTATAAGGGCAATTCCATGGTTACTCGCGTTACATTTTTGACCCCATTAGATCACTATAAGGGCAATTCCATGGTTACTCACGTTACATTTTTGACCCCCATTAGATCACTATAAGGGCAATTCCATGGTTACTCATGTTACATTTTTGACCCCCATTAGATCACTATAAGGGCAATTCCATGGTTACTCGCGTTACATTTTTGACCCCCATTAGATCACTATAAGGGCAATTCCATGGTTACTCGCATTACATTTTTGACCCTCCAATTAGATCACTTTAAGGGCAATTCCATGGTTACTCGCGTTACATTTTTGACCCCCATTAGATCACTATAAGGGCAATTCCATGGTTACTCACGTTACATTTTTGACCCCCCATTAGGTATTGGGCCCACTCATAATGCCATAATTTCCTTACATATTTCTCACTCATCATTTTCATTTTTTTTTTCACAGTAGTTGCATTATACCCAGACCTTACTCAGCACACAAAAATAATTTCAGAAATTTGTAATATGTACGCTATATGTTGGTTACTCACGTTACATTTTTCAGACATGCATAAAATGTTGCAGTCTGAATCAGAATATTTGTATTTTTAATTTTTCATTGTTTATATTAAAACCCTCCTACAATTGGTGCCATTTTTGAAACAACCCATTCAGGCCACTCCAAGCCATTAGCTGTTGCCAGTGGCCTCCCTCCTATGGTTACCCTTCTGTGTACTGTCACACCACTGAGATTGCAGGGTAAAGTGGTCTCCCATTGATACATTGTAGGCCATACTAATATGTTCAAACATTTACAGTGGCCTTGGGTGGCACACAGTTGATTTTGTAAGATTACTTGGAAAGGACAGCAGGCTTGTACATGTATGTACTGAAGGTTGCTTTTAAGAACAGAATTTAGTGGATCGGAGTGGCCTCCATGTGTAGGAAGGTTAATTCATCAGTTTCATTCCTGGTTGAAAAAGAAAAAAAGACTTGTCTGTGTAGAAGAAAAAAATGCTTGGCTTGAAAGGAAAGTCTACATGTACCCCTCCTTTTCATTAATCCACTCACTGTGAAATCATTCAATAAATATTGACAGTTTGTTTCTCTCCAATTGAAATTTGTACTTCTCTCAAAATGTTTTTTGTAAAGCATCATTTTATACTTGTATTGTCTCCATTTAGTGACAGCTTAGGTTCCTTGGCTCAGAGACAGCTTAAGAGGGTCATACCGTCTGACCCCACAGATCTTACATTCCCGAGTAACATAAATAATGTGACTTGGGGAAAACAAATGCGTTGCTTTGAACTGCCCTCAAAATGCTGGAGAGTTGGAACTGACAGACAGAAGATAAACACACGTTGTCAGCAGGAAAAGGAATGGCCCTCTTTTGTTGTTACATAACTCAAAACCGACACAATTATCCACAGTTAAATTCTAAGAAATACATGTAGAATATCCCATTCTTGTGTATGCTGTGAATCTTTGAACAAATTTTTAAAATGTTTTATTTATTTTAATTTTTAATTTTTAATTTTTTCTTCTTTCATTTGGTGTAAAATAGTTGAAGCATTTGGGCTATTTCAAGTTTGAAAATGAAATAGATTATCACAGTAAATAGATTATCACATGTAAAAGTGCCTTGTACATGTATCCTTTGGCAATTTGGTGCTCTATAAATCCAGTTATTATTATTTACAACATATTTGTAATTTCTATCATTGAAGACAAGCAGGTGTACATGTATGAGCATTGCATGAAATAATAAATGCCCCCACATGTGCATGTTGCCTTAGGGGTGAGGCTAAGTTAAGGCTGTGCATTTTCGGTTATTTCGGGAACCGGATACCAAAAATTGGAAATCTTCGGATTACCCGTAAACAATTTTGTAAAAACATGTACAAACTCCCAAATGTGTAATATAACCAATATGAACACAAGTTTCTCTTGTTTTATTAGCGTCATAATAAATGTGGACTTACTGTAATAATTTCCTGCCTCTATACATTGTACATAACAGCAAAAGAAACGTCACCCCCTAAATTTTGTTAAGTAATTATATTATTAAACATAATAAATATACAATGTTGTGGGATGGTTGGCTGCCAGGTCAACCAAATTTGCCACATTGTGTTCGTGTTACACTCCATACTCATAATATTCTTCATGAAACAAATTATATTAACCCTCCTACACATAGAGGCCACTGTAAACCACTATTATGTCCAATGTGTTGTACACACATTATTTGTGCATATAAGCCACACTGACCCTTTGAAGTAATCTCCAATGTACATACACATGTATACCACAGTTGACCTTATTTTCAGCAGGTTATACTGTAAACAAACTCCCAATGTAATAAATCACCATCGGCCAATGAGACCAATAAACCACAACAAGCCTCCATCATCCATTGGGATTTTCAGCAGTTATTTTGTAAACACAGACTCTCCATAGTAACCTACCACCAGCCACTGAGTCTGGAACAAAGTAATATGCCCTGCAATATGTCAATCACAAACCACTAAAACCAACAGACATATGAGGCATTATGTTACTACGCAGTATAGCTATGAGGAGCCACTGCCTACCATAGCAATGGCTTGGAGTGGCCTGAATGGGTTGTTTCAAAAATTTCAGTGATTGTAGGAGGGTTAATTATAAAATGAAAATAATAAATATTTTTAGGGGTGACGTTTCTTTTGCTGTTATGTATATGTGATGTGATCTGGGAAAACCCTCCACATGGTGAAATTTGTAATTTTTGTGTTTTATACATCAAATTAATCGGGACACTGCATGTGCTCTTTTCAAAACTGTTTTATTCATGATTCCTGGGAATGTCCTAGCAGTTCACGCTGTTGAGGATTCTTTCACATAAGGCACGGCCACCGGTCACGATTAATTTGATGTATAAAACACAAAAATGAGGCCTAATCATCATAATAAACTTTCTTCGTAGCATCCCCATTCCCCACACAAAAATATCAACAAAAAATCACAGACTTCCACTTGTGTGGCTTAAATGTTCAGTCAGAATTTTCAAAAGTCATTTACGGGTAATTGGAACCGAAAAATGGAACTGGGTAATGACAGTTTCGATCGGGTATCCGGATACCTGACATAGCCTTAGGCTACATGTATGTTGCAAAACTGTGGTGTATACATGTATGTATGTAGGTCTAAATGTGAAGGCTTTGATGGAGAGACAGTTAATGTACTAGAAATGCATGTTGTTTATACAGTATACATGTACGTATGTAAGATGCATGTAGAATAAGTCAGTTCCAGAATACATGTATATCTGGGTCATTCCACCAGGTTGGCTTTGTGACATGGTATCCTTGTTACATACATAGGTAGATGTACATGTACATGTACCATTCATTATCCGTATTATGAGTGCACATTCTTGGGTCATTCCACCAGGTTGGGGCAAGCTTTGTGACATGGTATCCTTGTTCCGTAGGTACATGTACCATTCATTATCCTTATTATGAGTGCACATTCTTGGGTGTTCCACCAGGTTGGGAGCCAAGCTTTTGTGACATGGTGTCCTTGTTCCGTGGGTAGATGTCGTGTACCATTCATTATCCTTATTGTGAGTGCACATTGGGTCATTCCACTGCCAGGTTAGGGCAAGCTTTGTGACATGGTGTCCTTGTTCCGTGGGTAGATGTACCATTCATTATCCTTATTATAAGTGCACATTCTTGGGTGTTTCCACCAGGTTTGGGGCAAGCTTTGTGACATCGTGTCCTTGTTCGTAGGTAGATGTACCATTCATTATCCTTATTGAGTGCACATTCTTGGGTCATTCCACCGGGTTAGAGCAAGCTTTGAGCATGGTGTGTCCTTGTTTCCGTGGGTAGATCTGCCATTCATTATCCCTTGACCCAGCAGGTGCACGTTCTTGGGTCATTCCACCAGGTTGGGGCAAGCTTTGTGACATGGTGTCCTTGTTCCGTAGGTAGATGTACATGTACCATTCATTATCCTTATTATGAGTGCACATTCTTGGGTCATTCCACCAGGTTGGGGCAAGCTTTGTGACATCGTGTCCTTGTTCCGTAGGTAGATGTACCATTCATTATCCTTATTACATGTATGAGTGCACATTCTTGGGTCATTCCACCAGGTTGGGGCAAGCTTTGTGACATGGTGTCCTTGTTCCGTAGGTGGGTCTCTCCACACTAACCCTCCTACTACTACAAGGGTCAACCCTCCTACTACTACAAGGGTCAAAATCAGTCAAAATTTCAAAGTTCATGCCAGTGTATATCTACAGCACTTACAGGTCCATCTGTCAAACCTATTATGCTTAACAAGTACATCAATCAGTCAAACGTCGACTGTTTTTGACTGGTAATCAATAAAAAACACTATCATGTGCAATGTTGAAGGTGGTCAAAATGAGTTGACCATTTTTGACTGGTAAAGGCACTGGACAAAATAGGTTGACTATTTTAGTGGTACATGTAATGTGGATGGTGATCCAAAATGAGTCAGCGTTTGGACTGATATAAACACTATGGTCAAAATAAATTAATTATCAGTCCAAAACAGTCAATGACTCCTAGCATTGATTATCAGTCAAAACTGGCAGCCTTGTTGTTTGTTCAGTCAAAACAAGTCAGTGATCCCTAAGCACAATAATGATCTTATCAGTCACCAGCAGACATAGCACAGTGTGTGGCAGTTACCCAAATGGTCAAAACAAGTCACCAGTGCCCATGTATGCACAGTTGATTCAACAGTCAAAAACGGTCAATTGACTGATTTTAAACACTATAGCAACTTCCCACTAAAGTGCACCTAGAGTAGGAGGGTTAAGACAAACAGGAAGCCCAAAAGACACCCAAAGGTAACGTACGTTCAATTAAACCCTCTAGTTTTCAAGTTGTAACCTCCAGTTCTTTTCAGAACTACTGCTCAATAGAGAATTTCACATGGTGTCACCGCAATTAGTCTTACTTAAGAAAAACATTATCAGTGATCCTTTACTGCATCCCTCGCTAGGCTCTGGAACTCTCTACCCTGCCTCTGGTTGTGGATATTCCATCTAATCAGTCATTTACATCTAATGTTCGTCATCATTTGCTTCAATCTACCACATGCTATCAATACATCAACTTTACCTTGGGCACCCTTCATGCTTCTTGTTACCTTGGGCACGGTTGAATTGAAAGAAAAAAAAACAGAAAAAATTAATAAATGTGTCTGGCTCTGGCAAAACCCTAAATTTGGACCCAATTTTCAAAAGTGAGATTTTGGTATAGTTTGATTCTCTAGATTTTCCTCTTTCATTTGATACCATATTTGTAGAAATCATGAAAAAAATTCTCCAAATCTGTTATCAAATGAATGATAACCGATTTTTGTCTCAAAGTCAAACGCAAAAATTTTGCAAGATGGCCGCACTGGACACCTTGTGGAACTTCACATACGCAAATCCTTTGTTCTCGCCCGATCTTCTGCCTTTGAGTAAATTGAATGTAATCAATCTCTCCATAAACTAGGAAGGATGAAAACAATAGCCAGTAAATAACAACAAAAGATGACAAGAGGCTTTTAAAACTCTCTGCAGCCTGCCTCAGGTTGTGGCTGCTACATCTAATTAGTCATTTACATCTAATGTTCGTCATCATTTGCTTCAACCTGCTCATAATACATGAACTTTAGCTTCTAAAGGCATCCCTCATGCTTCTTGTTCTCTTGTGCAGTGTTTCAATTTTTTTTAAATAAATAAATAAAACTGGGAGAAAAATCCCAGACTTCATAATAATAATAATGAACGCTTATAAAACACCTGTATCCACCAAGCGTGACGCTCATGATGCATAAATACAACATAAATTAAACAGAGAAACGACAACAGAAAATATGAGTTTTGAGGGATGAATTGAATGATGACAGGGATTGGTGTTGGCGAAGTTGAAAAGGAAGATTGTTCCAAAGTTCAGGAGCAGCATTTGACTGAGAAAGAACGGTTGGTTGGTACGTGATGATGATGTCATGAATATAGCCAGGTGAAATGCCATAAAGTAAATGGAAAACAAGAAGAACCACCTTGAAGGCGATGCGGTCTTTGATAGGATTATCATTCCATTTCTAACACATACAAATGGGTCATTACACCAGGTTGGGGGCAAGCTCTGTGATACATAGGTGTCCCTTGTTACGTAGGTAAATGTAGATTTATTATAATTTATTATGATTCCTAATTAACATTATTGTAACTGACTATTCAAGGCACAGTGATTGATTTCATTCTAACTGAGAATGTGCACTCATAATAAGGATAAGCTTGGGGCGATAAGACATTAATATCGAATATCGCAATATCTTTTTATTCGATTACGGTATCAAGAACCTTTTGAAGTTATCGAGATATCGGCAAATCGCGATTAAAAAAATATATCGCGATTAAAAAATATAAAAAATCGCCATTGTGAGTCAAGTCAGAAATTCCATGGAAACAAAATTAGAACAGTCTTTTCAGCTTTTGGAATTGAGAAACAAAAGCGAACTACTTCAGAAGTACATACACACACAAGCATAATGATTTGTGATTTATTGTGATGCTTGTAGAAGGGCGCCTGTATACCTGTGGTTATAAACAAAGCAATCATGCGTGAATGTAAAATAATGTTGATACTATATGGTCAGCGATATGACATAAAACACAATAAAGGGGCCTTTCCTACCGTGCGTTAGCAGTTTTTTCTATTAGTTTTGTAATTTTTTAAATATCTGAAACCACCCAAAAATTTCGGCATTGAATAGACATGCATGCTTATCCTAAAGATAATTTA
The DNA here is from genome assembly GCA_029582265.1 of Zoroaster sp. YZ-2022. Lineage (NCBI taxonomy): Eukaryota > Metazoa > Echinodermata > Asteroidea > Forcipulatida > Zoroasteridae > Zoroaster > Zoroaster sp. YZ-2022. The sequence continues at coordinate 14,612,883 of CM055830.1, forward strand.
ACGAGTTGATTAACTGCTGTATTTTTTAAATACCTAAAATTTCCATCTTCAACAAATGGCGGAAAAGTAGGTAACTTTTTTCCGTCGGTGTTATAAAATTTGAGGGTAAAAATCAATAAAAAAATCAATAAAAATAAAAAATAAAATAAAATCAACTCAAATTAGTTCTAGTATAAGCCTGCATGTCCATTCACATGTTGAAACACTTTTTGGTCGGTTTCAGGTACTTAAAAATAAATAACAACCATTGGAAAAACTGCTAACATGACGGATGCAAAGTGGCCCCGGCCCCCCTTTATTGTGTTTTATGTCATATATGTTTGCCGATATATCGTGGATGAAAAACATCGATATCGCCCAAGCTTAAATAAGGATAATGAATGGTACATCTGGTCTACGGAACAAGGACACCATGTCACAAAGCTTGCCCTAACCTGGTGGAATGACCCAAGAATGTGCACTCATAATAAGGATAATGAATGGTACATGTACATCTACCTACAGACAAGGACACGATGTCCTAAAGCTTGCCCCAACCTGGTGGAATGACCCAAGAATGTGCACTCATAATAAGGATAATGAATGGGTGATACATCTACCTACGGAACAAGGACACGATGTCACAAGCTTGCCTAACCTGGTGGGGCCCAAGAATGTGCACTCCTGTAATAAGGATAATGAATGGTACATCTCTACCTACGGAACAAGAACACCATGTCACAAAGCTTGCCCCAACCTGGTGGAATGACCCAAGAATGTGCTGCACTCATAATACAAGGATAATGAATGGTACATCTGCCTACGGAACAGACACGATGTCACAAAGCTTTTTAACCTGGTGGAATGACCCAGAATGTGCACTCATAATAGGATAATGAATGGTATCTACCTACGGAACAAGGACACCATGTCTAAGCTGCCCCAACCTGGTGGAATGACGGAATGTGCACTCATAATAAGGATAATAGAATGGTACATCTACCTACGGAACAAGGACACGATGTCACAAAGCTTGCCCCAACCTGGTGGAATGACCCAAGAATGTGCACTCATAATAAGGATAATGAATGGTACATCTACCCTCTGAACAAGGACACGATGTACAACACAACCTGGTGGAATGACCAGATATTGCACTCATAATAAGGATAATAGATGGTACATCTACCCTCTGAACAAGGACACCATGTCACAAAGCTTGCCCCAACCTGGTGGAATGACCCAAGAATGTGCACTCATAATAAGGATAATAGATGGTGCATCTACGGAACAAGGACGATGTCACAAGCTTGCCCCAACCTGGTGGGGAATATTGAGAATATTGCACTCATAATAAGGATAATGAATGGTACATCTACCTAAGACGAGACCGCGATGTCACAAAGCTTGCTAACCTGGTGGAATGACCCAGAATGTGCACTCATAATGGATAATGGTACATCTACCTACGAACAAGGACACCATGTACAAAACTTGCCCCAACCTGGTGGAATGACCCAGAATGTGCACTCATAATAAGGATAATGAATGAGTATGTACATCTACCCTACAGACAAGGACACACGCCATGTCTGGCTTGCTAACCTGGTGGAATGACCCAGAATGTGCACTCATAATAAGGATAATAGATGGTACATCTACCTACGAACAAAGGGACACCATGTCACAAGCTTGCTAACCTGGTGGAATGACCCAGAATGGCCACTCATAATAGGATAATAGATGGTACAGATGTGTACATGTGCGTGGGTCTATCCACACTAAATGCATACAACGCTTCGCATCATTGACTTATCGGTCGCAATTTAATGTGCTCTGACCACAAAAGCGAACCATAACTGTAGTAGGCAGCATAATGATCAAAATAAAATAAATATTTTTAAAAGGAGTGTACATTCATTAAATGTTTATAAGCAATGTTTTAAAATGTCACAGTATATATGGGGGTCCCTATGGGACACGATCGGGCCGGTTCGTCGGTCATTTTACATCGTGAAAATACATACTTTAAGGAAGCAAAAAAATACCTACTGGTCAGTAAACCCATCTTGAGGATAGACTTTTTTATTTTTGTTGTTATTTGCAGATGATTTGTCTTTCTTTTATCCCCAAATGGACGTTTAAAATGAATAACGTCGTCGCGTGTCTGTCCACAATGTGACAGGCGTTAAACAGCCTGCAACGACACCAACTGAGCACTTTAATTGTACATAAAAAGCGTGTTTAACTGTAAAATACAATATTTTTCATAATATCACGACCTTCACTTTTTATTCTTTTACGTTTGGTGAGGGCTTTCTTTTGAGGAAGCTTGATTCTGTCCATTTTTCATAACGTGCGTCACTGGCATTTTCCGCCAGCATTCTGCAAATTTCCAGATCTAAGTTTTCTGGCGCCTGTATACTTTTCTAAGCGAACTGCGAAGGTCGTCAGTACAAAAACAATTATAGAAAACACATTACATGTTGTCTTTTGGCGAGCAGAAAGGCGTCCAAATGAGTCTCCGACAACGGTAAAGAAAGCGAGCGTTAACACAGCTTTTCATGTGGCGAGCGTGACCAAAAAATTACAGATGCAAATTTTGCAGTCCATCTCATGGCAACAGTTGTTATATGAAAGAGTGAAGTTAATATGTTAATTTTGAACAAATTCACGCCCTCCTCACGCCAAGCAAACGCTAATCATGTCTGTACATGCATTTTAAAGTTAGTTGACAGAACTAAGCTATTCATCAGCCATCATGGTGCGTCTGGGAGACAGACTCCGACTGCCTGGTATTCGCAATATTATTATATCGTGCGTCGGTAAAGGCCAATCGTCGTCTGGCCGACGTGGCGATACCCATAAATAAACACATTACTTCTGCTCATGCTTGGTGAATGCGCAAATCAGTAGTCACGGGGACAGAAAAGACCTTGTACAATTTTTTGTCTAGTAAAACCTGATAATGGATTTGGCCGACCTTAACTTTCTCACCCTTACGAACCGCTTCGGGCTATGGATTCGCGAACCACACCGCGATCGACTGCCACCGACTGTTTTTTTATCGTGTACACTTGTGACACTCTGAGGAAAAACACCTCAAAACATCACCCAAATTGCAGTGCTAGTTTATTAAGATGAAATACAGTAATATGTCGTGGTAACAGAGCATATTAAGTATTTGGGGATTGCTTTTAATGTATACATACATGTTTTGAGTTTTGGGGGCTGTGGAGAAACTGCAGTCACGGAAAACAGGGAAGCACAGAGGGAGGAAGTGCCACTGAATACAGTTAAGTGATATTACATGTACAATGAGCTTTTTATGAATGGTTGAAGCTACTCGGGTTTTAGAAATCTCTTTGTCTTTGTAATAAAGTACCTTGCCATTCTATCACTCATACTTACTCCTATTTGGCGACCTATACTACAGACTGAAGGATCTTCTATATCCAAAGTCCACAACCAACCCCAGACTGAGGGATCCCCTATATCCTAAGTCAACCACCCTCCTTCCCTGTGCTTGTTAACAGCAGTTCAGTTCAGTGAGCACACTCCTCTCCCCCAATCCCTGATCCTAGTCTCATAGTCTCACAGTTTCCGCCTCTTGCGCCCCCGAACTAATCCTCCAGCAGGGATGATCCTCCAGCAGCTACTTAAGCAGCAGCATTTTCCAGAGTCAGCATTCTCCTGAGGCGATCAGAGCATACTGATGAAAACGTCGAGTTACACCCCCAGTTCTTTTTTCAGAGACAAGACACTACTCAATTGAGATTCCACATGGTGTCACCGCAATTAGTCTTACTTATCATCCTCACCATGCAAAGCTACAAGTTTTACATACTTACTCCTACTGTGTTGTACATGTTAAAGGTTTTTTGCGAGAGATTTTTTTAAAATTTTTTTAACAAGCATCAATGAAAAAAAAATTAATCATAATAATATAAAATATAAATAAAATCTAAATACCAAGAAAAAGCAATGACTTACCTCAGCAACAATGATGTTTCAGAAGAGCATTTCAGATGGATGACAATTTTTTTAATTTAAAAAAAATTATACACAATAAAACCCCATATAATCATTAATATTAGAGGTTTTTGGGTTGTCTAAAAGTGAAGGGTAATTTTAAATTTGTAATTTAGTTTGGTTAACATAAAAAATTCCAATAATTGTTTTTCTTCTGTAAGTTGAAACTGTGTCCATAATTACTTTTCTTTGTTATCCAAACTTATCTAAAAATGTACCCAATAAATAGAGAATTAGCTGTTGCAAACTGTTTACCAACCTAAAGGACCTGTAGTATAAATACAAAATAAATGTTAATGGCCTTACATTTCGATCCTAGCAGATTCTTCTCCAAGGCAAAGTGAGACAAGACTTACACCAAGCTGCATACATAAACACACTGAAGAGGGGAAGTTGGTCGAATTAATGAAATGAACACAAAGAAGATATAAAAAGCAGAAGTCAGGTACTGAATAAAAAACAGGAGTTTTGGCTGGAGGAAGAGATTATGAGATAGTGAAAGCAATGAGGTCAGAGGGTGTAACACAAAACTGACAAATAAACTAACCTGCAAAACAAATGTAAAACAAATGTAGAGCCAGTGTAAAATAATTGTATAATAAATGTGAAAAGTGTCTGTGGAAAGGGGAAAAAGAAATTTATCTCTTTGTGGTCCCAGTACCTGACTCTGCTTTTTACCCTCTTCCTTTGTGTTATTTCACACCTGACTAACTTCCCTCTTTCGTGTTTATGTATGTAGCTTGTGTGTTTGTCTCACTTTGCCTGTGAGAAGAATCACTGAGTTAGAAACTAAGGCCATTAACATTTATTTTGTAAAATTTACCCATTCAGTTTCCTTGTGGTTTATTACATGAAAGTTAATTGTTCTTAGAATGTTAGGTTACTCTTGTCGAGCAATATTATGAAGATGTCAGACACGATAAGTTGCAACAAACCACAGCTTTATACACCTGTGGCGATCATGGTGATGATGGCACACTACCACTCTCAAAGATGTGCACATGTGACTTGTTGATTTGTTTCAATTGTTTTAGGATTCTGGATCACTCTTTAAAAAGTTATATTATGCTTCTAATGTTTTAGATAAGAGACCTTACATGTATGTTTCTTGATTGTTTTCAATAAACTTTCTTATTGCCAAATCACTTCCATCTCATCTTTGTTGTTTTTATTTATTGATATATATCTTCTGATTGGACTATAAGCATCTGAATAGTAAATTTAGATACCAATAAAATGTGACCTTTAATAAAGCATCTGCAGTATTTTAAAACCGACAATAAATGTCTGTCCTTGTGACAAACGTTATTTTGATGTATACATGAATGCTGTTGGTAATATTCAAAGCTAAATTTTGTCTATAGGTTATAAGTTTGGGAGGACAATAAGACAGAAATTCAGTAAATCCTATTCATATTATTTTTCTTTCAGTGAGTTTAGAAAGAAATGTCTGTCAAAGTGACAAACGTTAATGTTTATTTGAAATAAGTCTGTCCATGTGACAAACGTTATGATAGGAATAGCCCACTATATTTTCTGAGATGTTTCCAAAACAAATACATCATAGAAAACTTCTACGAAGTTAACAAGATTATATAAGATGAAACACAAATAACTTACCGCCTAAGATGTATTTTTCAAAGAAAGAATGATATTGTCTGTCCTTATGACAACGTTACCTTTAAGATGTTCTCCACCCAGTAACTTCTTAAGTAATAAGAGCAAAGCACAGTAATGTTATTAAGTAATCTTCTAGGCTTTAAAATGTTAACTGGGAAATAATTTAATTTAAAAAATAATTTTAGTTAAAAAATTTGAACAATCAAAAATGTGTCTGTCCATGTGACAAAGCGTTATATCTTCAAGAAGATACTTCTCGTTTTTTCTTAAATATTTATTAAGATATCAATTTTCAGTAAAAACATATGCCCAAATTTGCAAGGATACGTGTGGTTAAAAAGTAATACAATTAGCATTCATTTTCTCTTCACAATGTCCCTAGTATGCATTAGCCCTAACGCCTAGGCTCATTTTCTGAAACCTTCCAAAAATCCTCCAAAATCAACGGTTTTCTATTTTAGTAGTGCCCACTGCCTAAAATCCTCCAAAATCAGCGGTGTTCTATTTTGTGTGGTGCCCACCTAAATCCTCCAAAATCAACGATTGTTCTATTTTGTGTGGTGCCCACTGCCTAAATCTCCAAAATCAACTTGGTGTTCTATTTTGTGTGGTGCCCACTGCCTAAATCCTCCAAAATCAACGGTGTTCTATTTTGTTTACTACCTACGTCCTCCAAAATCAACGATTGTTCTATTTTGTGTGGTGCCCACTGCCTAAATCCTCCAAAAATCAACGGTGTTCTATTTTGTGTAGTGCCCACTGCCTAAATCCTCCAAAATCAGCTTGGTGTTCTATTTTGTGTGGTGCCCACTGCCCTAAATCCTCAAAATCAACGGTGTTCTATTTTTTAATGTGGTGCCCACTGCCTAAATCCTCCAAAAATCAACGGTGTTCTATTTTGTGTGGTGCCCACTGCCAAACTCCTCCAAATCAGCAGACAAATTTTCTAACCTGCCAAAATCAAGAATTGTGACATAAGATGAGTTTAAGCATCGACTTGTTGTTGTTGGTGTAAGTGATCCTCGGATCATAATGTGCTAAGTATCCTAGAGTCGAGCCGTGTGTACGGCGGGTTTAAGAGCCGGGCTCCGCCGGCGGTTGCAGGCTCGCCAGCACCCTCCCAGGTGATGACGATGTGACACAGTGACCATAATCACCCACGTAGCCCTCCAGCAGTTTTGCCAATACTCCAGTTAATCATAAAGAGGCATATTATTTAGTTTTCAACGTTACAATTTGGATGTATTTAATGATTTCATAATAGTTTCTTTTCCCAAGTTGTGTTAACCCCAGCCTATTGTCTGAGAAACAAATTAAGTAATTGAAAACCTTAAAAATTTACTCTGAGTCTATGTTTGTGCTTGCCTTGTCCAACTTCCCCTGGTTGAAATGATGCAAGTGATCTGGGACATCCTAGTCGGTGGTGGGTTTCACTCGACTGCCTACTTTCTGCCTGGTGGTATAGCAAGCAGCGCAGCCAGTGCAGGATGAGCGCCGCCAGGTTGTACAACCCGTTTCTTGTTGTTTTTGTCGCCCTGGCGTCACACTGCCTTCATGGGTTCGACACCACTTGCACCACCGGGTGATTACCGGCATCTTTGTTGAGTTGTGTCCCTGTGATGAGTTGTGCACAGGGACCGATGATGCCAGCGGAATTGATAGCTGTACACGCCAGGCACCAGCCATCAATGAGCTCCGTTCAAGAGTTCTAACAAACATAGTGTGGGTCAATGATTTGGCAGACTTCGGTCCCATCAATGTCACGGTGGTGTGTTTGTAGAGCAGCAGCTGTTGACTTGAGCAATGTCGACCAGGAAATAGGATTTTTTTCCGCAGTATTGTGCCTTCCTTGAGCAGGAATGGTAGGCGCAACTGGTCTCTCGATCGACACCACCCATGTTCTTGATGTAGTCAGCGGCAGGGGTGGTGCGGAATACCTGCCTTGTTAAGCGGCCAGTGTTGGTGTCGGGTGTTTTGGCACCACCCGTGTGAACAGCGGATCACGCCAGCAGTGAGCTGATGATAAGATCAGCAACGCAGCTGTCTTTCCATGCACTGACAATGATGGGACGTTCTGCGGACGCCAAAATATTCCTCGCGCAGCCTTGTTTGGTTTGGTAATCACGTTCTCTCTGTGAGGGTTGGATGGTACATTTAACAGTTCCTTAGGTGATCCCTATGATGATTTCGGCCCCTGTTAGATATGTTTTGGGAAAGAAGGCGGTTAGCCAGTTGAACAGATGTGTGGGGTTTGTCGGTGAAAATATGGTGATGGCGCCGAATGGTGTTTAGCCACCCACATGGTGATGTCAATCATTTTACTGGTCGATCACCATCGCCCGGATGGACGCAAGTTAAGGATGGCACCCGTTAATGCCTCTGCTATGCGTAAATTTTAAATCAACTTTGATGGGTTTCAGTAGCATAATTTCACATTACCCGCGCGAACCCTCTGTACTTGATCCTTGGCTTCATCAAGAGAGTTCCACGGCCGAGGGTTATGTGTGAGGAGGCAGCTGCGTCGAACCTTGTCCACAGCCGGTTGGAGAGGATAAAGTGGGTGTTCCTTTTCTTCAGGTATCTCTGAGCCCTGTCTTTGATGAGCTCTGGGTCTTTGGCGGGTCATTGCATGCCAGGAACTCATTTAGTGTGTCATGGTTCCTGGACATGGTGGCGAATCTTGCTGTTCCTCAGAGCTGGGTTGTTGGACCAGTAGTGACGGTTGTCCAGTTTGATGACTCCCATCAAAGATGAATTCGAACAAACGCGGGTTCATGGATGTAGTCACCAGCATTGCCTTGAACAACTTGACATTGGTCCAACGAACAATGGAAGCTTGTCAAAAGACGGGGAAAGAACTTAAAAAATAAAACAAGGGGAACTGACCTCCGAAAAGTCGGACCAAGTAGCGTTTCCCTAAAGTCGATGGATGTAATTGACGGACAATGTTCTTGTCCAGCCGTCACTATCTGGAGGACAGTCTGGTTGGTATACAGGCGGTGGATCAGGATCGTATCCGACTCTGTCCATCACATAGGTTTCACGATGAGATGCGGTAATGGCGTCGCTTTTGGTCGAAAATTGGCTCGATTATGTCACTACACTCATTGTATTCTCATCATATCCTCTCATCATTGTTCCCCTCCAGAGAGAGACAATATCATCTTCATCCTCCTCCAACATCAGTATCTTCATCCATCCTCAACATCAGCCTCCCCTCATCTGTCAGTATCTCCCTCCTCACCCTCAAAAACTGTCCCAACCAACCTGCACACCAACTATCTTTAGAGGTAGCCATTTCTTTATGAAAGAGTGCTCTCCTCCTGTCTCGACCCAGGCTCACCACAGCCCTGTATTCGCTAAATGAACACCACTTTCCTTAGCTGTCACTTGAGCATGGCGTAATTCTCCCTCTCAGCATTGGCCTTCTTTCTAAGCCCACTATCAGACTCTTATCCAGCTTGCCCTTGCCCTTGCCCTTGCCCTTGCCCATGCCCATGGCCCGCTCCTCCTTCCTCCTAACTCCGTCTTTCTTGCCTTCCTTCACGCCCTCCTCCTTCCTCACTCGCTCAGTCTTTCTTGCCTTTTCTCCTTGCTCCCTTCTAGGTCCCCAACTTACTCTCTTGCTCCTTCTCCCTCCATTGCTTATCCTCCCTGCCTTCCTTCCTTGCTCCCTCCTTCCTCGGCTTTCTCCACTTTCTCCTCCTCTCTCCTATACTCCTTCCTCGCTTTGCCATTGCAGGACTTTGAATAGAAAATCCTCTTTCCCTCGACGGACAAAGATTGTTATAATTGCAACACTTCTCTAGTGGTCATACTTGATATGTAGTCACTTATGACTGGGGACGTGTGGCAGTTTTCACTCATATTTATAGTCAAAATGTTGAAAAGTATTATATAATATTATATAATATTATATAATATGACATACCATTATATAATATTATATAATATTATATAATATGACATACGATGTATATAATATTATATAATCTACTTTTATGTTACTCAATACGAGTACTTTATTCAAATTTAACATAGAAATACACTATTTAAAAAACAAATGTAAGCTTACACTCAAAATAAATGGGAAGTAGCTATTGAATTTTGATCTTTGACCTTTCTAGCCTTGATTACTGTAGATGTCCTTTGTTTATGGCGCCACAGTACCACATGTAACACATGTCCTTAGGCTACATTGTTAGCCCAGCAGTTGTACCTAAGCTAGAGTGGAAGTAACCAGAGACTTTCTGACCTGCTGTATTAAAACAAAAGGTGCCCAGTATGGTGAAATCAACCAGAAAATTTGTCTAACTTGAACTCCTCCAAAATCAGCAAGAAAAATTTTCTGACCTGCCAAACTCCTCCAAAATCAACCAACGTTACGTTAGACCATCTGCCAAACTCCTCAAAATCAACCAAAGAAAAATTTCCTAACCTGCAAACTCCTCCAAAATCAACCCGATTGTTCTATTTTGTGTGGTGCCCTGCCTAAATCCTCCAAAATCAACGTGTTCTACATGTATTTTGTGTAGTGCCCACTAAATCTCCAAAATCAACCGGTGTTCTATTTTGTGTGGTGCCTGCCTAAATCCTCCAAAATCGGCGATTGTTCTACATGTATTTTGTGTGGTGCCCTGCCAACTCCTCCAAAAATCAGCCAACGTTGTTGGGCCATCCTGCAAACTCCTCCAAAATCAACCCAAGACAAATTTTCTAACCTGCCAAACTCCTCCAAAATCAACCAACGTTACATTCGGCCATCCTGCCAAACTCACTCCAAAATCAACCAGGAAAATTCCTAACCTGTAAAATCCTCAAAATCAACCAAAAAAAAATTTCTAACCTTGCCAAAATCAGCAAGTCCAACCAGCCTCCGGTTGATTTTGGTTGAACTGGAAAGGTTAAAGGTGCTCTAACCCCTAGGCTCATTTCTAGAAACCTTCCAAAATCCTCCAAGTAACCCGGTGTTCTATTTGTGTGGTGTACCTAAATCCTCAAAAATCCTTCGGTGTTCTGTTGTGTGGTGCCCTGCCTAAATCACCAAAATCAACCCGATTGTTCTATTTTGTGTGGTGCCCACTGCCTAAATCCTCCAAAATCAACGATTGTTCTACATGTATTTTGTGTGGTGCCCCTAAATCCTCCAAAATCAACCGGTGTTCTATTTTGTGTGGTGCCCACTGCCTAAATCCACCAAAATCAACCGGTGTTCTATTTTGTGTGGTGCCCACTGCCTAAATCCTCCAAAATCAACCGGTGTTCTATTTTGTGTGGTGCCCACTGCCTAAATCCTCCAAAATCAACCGGTGTTCTATTTTGTGTGGTGCCCACTGCCTAAATCCTCCAAAATCAACCGGTGTTCTACATGTATTTTGTGTGGTGCCCACTGCCAAACTCCTCCAAAATCAACCAACGTTACATTGGGCCATCCTGCCAAACTCCTCCAAAATCAACCAAGAAAAATTTCCTAACCTGCCAAAATCAACCAGAATCAACCAAATCCTCCAGTTGATTTTGGTTGAATTTGGAAGGTTAGGGTTAATGGACACCCTGATTTATTTTACATGCAAGTAAGTTAAAGTAACAAATTTGGACGCCCTATCGCCAAATCCTGGCTAATAATAATCTGATGAAGGATGCCTAAGCTAAAGTTCATGTGTTGTGAGCAGATGTGGTAGATTGAAGCAAATGATGACGAATATTACATGTAAAGGACTGATTAGATGGAACATCCACAACCAGAGGCAGGGTAGAGAGTTCCAGAGCCTAGCAAAGGAAGCTGTTAAGGATATCTGAAGATACATTTCTTGAAAACTAGAGGGTTTGGTTGAACGTACGTTACTAAATACCAATGTTGTTTCCTTCCTCACAATGATCAAAGCACATTGATTGAAATGTCTAGTTGAAGTGTTGGTGTATCTCAGTTATCCTACTTAAAGCGTTGATGAAATGAAATTTGATCAAGTTAATTGATTCAAGTTTTGAGGCATTTGCATGGTGGAGTACGTTTATCGGTTTTTGGTTAACAGTAACACCGTGAAGTGAGATCGTGGTTCAGATAAGAACTGTATGGATGTAGGTCTTCTCTATGTTTCGACTAGCGTGCTCTAGTCCTGGGCAGGTTACTGTTACTGATGGTTGCATATATTCATGCCCCGGGACAGGTAAAACAAAAAAGGACGTCCACTTTCAAAATACATGTACAGCGAAGATTAGGCAGCTGGATTTTGAAAACAAAATTCTACAAATGGTAATCCTCGACAAATGTGACTGGCTCTGGCAAAACCCTAAACTTGGACCCAACTTTTCGGAGTGACCTCCCAAATTCATCGTGAAAATCAACAATGTTCCCAACAACATTTCAGGATTTTTCTTTTCCCATCAAAATCTAGAGAAAATACTCTAACTCTATATGGTGACATGAAAATCTCAAACTGGTCCCTGGGGTCAGTTTTTGACCTTTTCATGGCTGTTACGCATTATGGTAAATGCCGAGAAGTTTCGGGTTTTGCCCGAGCGGGTCACAAATGAGGGCGCTGTTTTATGAGGTCACAGTCACACAAGGGACTCTGTGTCACAGCAGCACTTACGCAGAAACAGAAACCCAACCCCTTTCCTGGAAAGCAGTGGTTTCCCTTTGTTCCGGGAACTAAACTTGTGAAAAATCCCAGAAAGTTCAATCAACTTTGAATGCACAAACCAACTACATGTATGATATTGCATTATCCTGCTTTGGTGATATTACAGATGTGCACAGTTTCATTTGTATGTATTCATTAACCCTAACCTTCCCGAATCCTCCAAAATCATCTTTGCTATTAAGTGAAGGATTTTGAAGGATTGAGGTTACATGCTACTTGCTCTTTGCTAAAGTGAAGGATTTTGGAGGATTGAGGTTATTAGGCATACTTGCCTTTCCATGGTACATGTACATCTATGTTTGTTGCAGTGATTGCAAGGTCAGTGCTTGGGTCAGTGGACACTGTTCCCTCGGCTTAAACCAAAACTTTTTGTAGGCATCTCCCATTGGATTTGTACACGTTTTTCAACTGAGGACATTTGCTAACACTAACCGCCAACTGAGGACTCACTGTTCCCTCGGCTTAAACCAAAACTTTTTGTAGGCATCTCCCATTGGATTTGTACATATTTTTCAACCGAGGACTTTTGTAAACAATAACCACCACCTGAGGACTCATTGTTCCCTTTTGTTATAAGTCCTCGGTTTACTCCATAAACAAACCCTACGATTTCAAGTTAAATAATTCCAATGGGGCAGTATCGTCACGATCAGAGTAGACTTTCAACAGGGCATGGAATCAATGTCCTACAATAGCTTACGATGAACGGAGTGACTGAAAATTACTGGCTCGTGTATGCAGAAGCAATGTTAACCAGTTCGCACCGGGAATAAAAAAGTTTTTCCGAACCCCGTGGCGGGTTTATTTTTACCGCACAAACACAACCAATGGTGCTCACCAGAGCGTGACTGAGGAGACCGCGTCTTCCACCGTATGCTTATGGCTCGTTGCCACCTCGACCGGGAATCTATACAAATATTCCCGAGAATCCTGTGGCGTGTTTAGACGCTCTCCGACCCGCTGTCCAAAATAAAATTGTGTGTATGCACGGCCTCCGACGCGAACTGGTTAATATGACCCTATTATGTGGGGAATTATTTTCAGTCACTGAGTTAATCTAAAACAAGCACTCTGATTCCATGCCCTGTTGATCATGATGATACTGCCCCTTTAAACCTTCTTATTTCATCTACAGATCTATATAAAACCAATGCCTACTTTCTACTACTTTCTGATAAATACATGTAACTGGATTAATCCTTCAAAACGTCTGACGTGGCAACACCATTTTGGGAGAGTTTCAGACCGAATAAAGTACACAGGATTATTTCAAGCATGTGTGTGCAACATCTGTACTGTATTGATTATTAAAATTTTCTCTTTGTTAATTCATGTACAAACATGGCTGTATAAATACGTGAAAGGAATAATTTCAAAGTGGAATATTTATTAAGGGCACAAGTTCCACGTGTTCAAAAGATGCACGTTTTTATTTTATTTTATTAAAAAAAAATTTTTTTTGTGAATCCTTATTTTAACCTCTATTGTTAGGTCTGTATATTGCAGAGAATAAATTCAATAAAAACAATTATTGAATGGGACAATATCGCCACGATCAATCAAGAGGGTATTGAATCAGAGTGCTAGTTTTAGATTAACTCAGTGACTGAAAATAATATTCTACATGATAAGGTTATATTACAGTTGCTGCTGCCAGTAATTTTCAGTGACTGTGTTCATCTTCAACTCGGACACCGATTCCATGCCCTGTTGAAAGTCTGCTCTGATTGTGATGATACTGCCCCTGTAATTAATTAATGATGTTAATGACGCTAACATTTGTACCCAATGTACAATGTACAATGTACTAATGGATGTCCAATGAGAATAATAGATATGATAAATAAAATACATTTATCACTGTTGCAAACGTGTGTGATACAATGCTTGACCCTGACTCCCTAGGCCCACTTGCTTACACATAACCTGAATCCTTCCTAACTCCCTAGGCCCATTTGCTTACACATAACCTGCATCCTTCCTAACTCCCTAGGCCCATTTGCTTACACATAACCTGAATCCTTCCTAACTCCCTAGGCCCACTTGCTTACACATAACCCAAATCCTTCCTAACTCCCTAAGCCCATTTGCTTACACATAACCTGAATCCTTCCTAACTCCCTAGGCCCATTTGCTTACACATAACCTGAATCCTTCCTAACTCCCTAGACCCATTTGCTTACACATAACCTGAATCCTTCCTAACTCCCTAGGCCCATTTGCTTACACATAACCTGAATCCTCCAAAATCCTTCACTAGTAAAGCAAGCACATGACATGTATGCACACATGTGTTTCTCCCTGCATGCATGGAGCAATAAACAGTGTCCACTGACCCAAGCACTGACCTTGCAATCACTACAAACAATTTTGTTAGGCAAAAAAAAGTCTCTGGTTTCTGGTCTCTGTGCGATCGCCAGTCAATTTAAATTTTCTTTTTGTTGTTGCTATGAAACGATGTCCAATTGCAGCCAAAATTGGTTGATCGCTTGGAATTCTGCCGTGCTGTGTTTTAAACGACTTTTTCACATACATGTAGGGGTATGAATGTTTGCCCGATTTGTGAGGCCTCTCTTAGCCACCATACTTGGTATATGGGCAATTTGGTCCATGCGTATACATGTATCATGTATTTCTCTGTTGAAAAAAAAAAAGTGTGTCAATGCACTGATTTTGAAGCCCACCTATGACCAGAAACTGGAGACTTTTTTGGGGGGGCCTTATGGAAACATATGCCCTTAACCCTCCTATGCCCAGGCTGAAATTTGGCCCAGTAAGCACCACACCCACAGACAGTCACTTGAGTATTTTTGGTTGCATTGCCAATTGGTAGGTCAAACCACAGAGTCACACAGAGCTGTGTATGTACTGTAGAGTGGTTTTGGTTTGACCTATCCTAGCCACATGTCCTTGCATTTATTTGAGTGCACTGCACAAAGTCAATGGGTTGGGAGTTACATACAAATTTTGAGTGTCTTTGATTGGTTTTGGTTTGACCTCCTATCACAGCCACATGTGCTTGCATGTATTTGAGTGCACTGCACAAAGTCAATGGGTTAAGAGAGACATGTACATGTATACAAATGTTGAATGTCTTTGATTGTTAAACCTATAGGAGGGTTAACTAATGTGGCACACTTTTAAGATTTTGCCCTTAAAAAGTTTCATCAGAAAATGTATATTAAAAAATTGTAAAATATGATTTTTTGGAAATATAGATTAAAACGAAGAATTTTTTTTCTTATCTTTTCTGGCAGTTTTAAAACAGGTTCGCCTCGCTATGTTGAAAAAGTTTGGAAAACATGCCAAAATTAATGTTGTGATTTCCCCTCTCCAAAAAATAAATAAATCAATAGATAAATAAATCAGTAAATAAATACACGAATTTTGTTGTTGTTGAGGATTATAAAAGCAAGTAAAAACCTTGATTCCTTGGCAATTTGTTGTGAAAAAATATTGCATAGGAAGCACACAAGAGGTGAAAATGGCCCAGTGCGCTACGTGACAGAGAGGGCCATTGTATGCACCATCAACCATATACATGTAATTAACACATAAATTTTAATTGTTTTTTTCTTTTGTTTCTCTCTCTCTCTCTCTCTCTCTATGCAGGTGCGCCAATAAAGTATACCCTAAAAAATTACCAACAACCAGCGTTATTTTAGTCTATCACAATGAAGCCTGGAGTACGTTACTACGCAATATTCATAGTATAATAAATCGGTCACCACCAGATCTACTTGCGGAAATTATTCTGGTAGACGATGCCAGCGATCAAGGTAAAATGTTACCAGAGAAGGGGAGGGTCTGACGTTTGGATTTTGCTGAAAGCCTTTTATACTCGGGCCTGTGATTTCGCAGGATTTTTCCTGATTTCAGGATTTTTCTACAAATCTCCCTTTGCCTCAAAATGGTGGCACGGGTGGCGTGACCGACAAATCTCAGCGTTCAAATCGAAATCGGATTATTTCACTGCAAACTTTGGCAAAATTGTAGATACGTTTGATTTCACTATTTCTGTACAAATCATATCTTTATTTCTGTTTTTTTTTTCTTTTTCATTGAGTCAACTACCCCAAACTGTACAATAAACAAAAATCCTTTGATACATATGCATAAAAAAAATCCCTTATTACCATAGTAACAATCCACTTATTTTCCCCGTTTGTTCTTGCTTCCTCAGAGCATTTAGGAAAAAAATTAGACAACTATGTAGCCAAGCTGCCGGCTTCAGTTCTTGTGAAGCGAATGCCGGAGCGGTCGGGACTTATACGAGCCCGAATAACGGGGGCGGAAGACGCCAGGGGTGACGTCCTCACGTTCTTAGACTCCCACTGTGAGGTGACTGAGGGATGGTTGGAGCCGCTTCTTGCCAGAATAGCTGCTGACAGGTACAGAGGGGGAATGCTTCAGCCGGTGGGGTGGGGGGTTGGGGGGTGGGAGGGGATTTCTCTGAATGTTGTTGGACTTAACCCTAGACCCCTTTGATAACTGTCTAGACAACCTGCTCAATTACAACATTTGTAATCGCGTGTTTACCAAATGTGAAAACAATTATCGCACTGCCATATTGATCGGTCAGGTGTGTCTGCAAATAGTAACCCATTCAAATCCATGGTAAATATGAGAGGGAGATGTGACACGAATTTCACCATAAACTTTTTGTTTAGTACTGGCAGAATCATTATTATTATTATTATTTAACATTTTTTGGGGGGTAAAAAAATTAAAATTGGGTAAGACGTAATCAAGAAATCCAGACGATCAACAATAAATTGTTTTGACATGGCCTAATTTTATCAAATTTTCAAACTTCGGGCAGAATAATTTATTTTCAGAGGTTTGAAGTATGCTGTCAGGTAAAACTGAGAAAATTAAAATTTGTCTGTTCATATATTGTAAAGGGTGCTTTAACCCTGTCCCCTAGCTATTTTGGCTAAGAGCCATCCTCAATCCGCCAAAATCCAAAACCATGCACAAACACTACCACCCAACTGTTGGACTTAGCTGGAATTGGGACACCTGGCCCCATGTCAAGTATCCCTGTCTGGGCCATACAGTACTGAGTCCATCAAAATCCAACACCATGCAGTAACACTACCAGCCAACTGTTGGACTTAACTGGAATTGGGACACCTGGCCCCATGTCAAGTATCCCTGTCTGGGCTATACAGTACCGAGTCCATCAAAATCCAACAAACCCTGCTGTTGGAGTTTGAATGGTTTGGGATGGTTAGGGTTAATAATATAACGTTGCATGCCCGGTAAAAGGATGTATGTAAGCATGCGCTTAACCTAATCTGTATTATGTCCTTCTTCTGGGCACACGACGATAAGAACAAATACTTAGCATCAAAAGAGCGTGGGTGTAGAAAATTCCTAAATTTTACCTCTTTAAATTGCATTGTTGTTATATTTATGTACGCTGCTTTGGTATTGGCACAGATGGTTTGTCGTTTGCATATTACATAAACGATTCACCACATGTTGCTGTGTTGGCCATTCAGGGGCTGTAAACATTGCTTCAATCAATGGGAACAGCTGTCCTGTGAGGCCGTTGCGGTCGCTATCCTTGATGGTTGTGGATCTCTTGGATTTGAGATGTGCACAGCTGCTCGTTACAGAGCTATGTGGCTTGAAGTTTAGTTCTTGTGAGGATCTACAGCGTAGTTGAATTTGAGGAGAGTCGATGTGGAAATGTGTTTTTTTTTCTTTTGAGTTGATTTGAGTTATGAAATTCGATCTCGATGATTAAATCTGGGGGGAAGGGAAAAAAAATGTTGTTTTAAGTTTACGTAGGTTGGCAGCTGTAAGTCAAAGAAATCCATTCATAATGACATCCAGTCTAGTAAATATTAGGCCTAGACTTTTACACAAGCAAGTTGGCTATATGTATTTTTTTTCACAGACACTCGGAAAGCACTGAGTATGCACTGCTATACACACGTCGGGCAAAATTAAATCAATTGTTTATCACCTGACCCAAGAATTTCACCAATTTATATATATATCTAGGATTCTAGCCGGGCAAGCTCGGTGGTCAAGAGGTTAAGGTGTCTGCACTAGTAAGCAGGAGGTTGTGGGTTTGAATTTCACCCGAGTCACCTGTGAAGTTTTTTCACAGACACTCGGAAAGCACCGAGTATACAGTGTTATACACACGTCAGTGTAGGGCAAAATTAAATCAATTACATGTACGTAACTCTAAAATTCAAACACCCATCGTTGTTTTCTTTGCAGGAAGACATCTGTGTGCCCAGTCATTGATGTGATTAGCGATGATAGCTTTGCTTACCAACACGGAAACGATCCACAAATGGGTGGCTTTGGCTGGTCGTTATTCTTCAAATGGTATCCCATCCCACACAGGGAGCGAGAGAGACGGAAGGGGGACAACACAGAGCCTATCCAGTAAGTAGAGACATAAGTCATTCACCAAAATAAAATGTGCCTCACGAAATGCGCTTTGGCATTAGTCCTTTTAGTCCTTGGCATTGTCTCCCGAAAAAAAAAAGTATTTGGGTCGTTCATGATGTATTCCAGTGACTGACGCAGTTCTTGGAAGGAAGCAATGCGATATGTAAGATCAGATGGCTTAGCAGGTGCATTTTTAATTGGGTAATTTTATTTATTTATTTTATTTTATTACATTTTACACTGGCAATCAGATTACATCAATTAAATATAAAACCAAACCCTAAAAAATGAAAAATACACAAAAATTCATGTTAAACAAAGCCAGTCAGTGGTAAGATAGAAAAGGTGACCAGCACCTCTACAAGGCCATCCTACCACAAGAAACCCACTAAACATTATATACCTCGTTACACCCCCCGTCCCCCACCCCCGTTACACCCCTCGTCCCCCACCCCCGTTACACCCCCCGTCCCCCACCCCCGTTACACCCCCCGTCCCCCACCCCCGTTACACCCCCCGTCCCCCACCCCCGTTACACCACTGGAGGGCCGCTGAAGCAAGTTTGGACGGAAAAGACAACATTAAGCAACAAATTAATTACGGCGACAGTTGTTGTTGTGCAATCAACACAGCAGACAGTCTGGCTTGCAATCATCAGCTGATCACTTAGTCTCATCAGAGGTTCTCCACTTTTCAGCCTCTTCTCAACCTCATAGTGGGCTCCCTGGCACCAACAACCTCCCTGGCACCAACAACCTCCCTGGCACCAACAACCTCCCTGGCACCAACAACCTCCCTGGCACCAACTTCACATATGGACAACTTTGAGTGATTGACAAACATTCTTTTTGCTATATATGCAGTAAACATTCAAACAGTTACATTTTCAAAATGGGCAACTCCAATCACGGCAACTCCAAATGGGCAACTCCAAATGGGCAACTCCAAATGGGCAACTCCAATCACGGCAACTCCAAATGGGCAACTCCAATCAAGTTTATTTTATGTAATATATTCAGGCCTGTGATTTCTCAGGTTTTTTATTTTTTTTACTAATCTCCTTTTTCTTGAGAGAAGAAGCCATTGAGAAAAGAAAGAAGTGGCCTGAATTGTGTCCAAACCTCTAGTTTCTTGTTTGTGGGGATGTGGAGAGTCTGTAGTGATAGTCATCAATAAACTTCCTACAATGATTGTTTAATAACCAATGCAGTAAAAAAAGAAACTCTATAACAATAAAATGGGCGGCAAATTCCTCCACAAATATTTTTACAAATCTCCCGTTGTATCAAAATTTTCTTGCATTTTTGTGGGGATGTGGAGAATCTGTAAATCCTCCACAATTAACCCTCCTATGGTTTGACCTTTCAAAACCTTTCAAAATCTGCTTACGGGCCAAAATGGCTATCAATTATTATGAACCCTTTAAAACCCTCCAGAATTTGTTGCTGCTGAACAACCACACCTTTCAATACCCTTTGAAAGGTATTGAAACATTTCAACACCAGTTTGTTCAGAGAGTTGTTACACCTTTCGAAACCTTTCATAGGTCCCTTTTGTCGGACAGTTTTCTCACCTTTCAAAACCCTTCAGTACAGCAAACTTGAAAGGTTTTGAAAGGTCTGACAATTCTATGGCAACTGCACTGTATATAGGAGGGTTAAACATCTAGGAGGTTCAGGGGAGACCCTGGCCCGCTACCCATTTTTAGGATTTTTTACTTTTGTAAAATCACATTCCTGTATATTTCTTTACAGATCACCTACCATGGCAGGAGGACTGTTTGCTATTGATAAAAACTACTTTAGAGAACTCGGATTGTACGACCCTGGATTCAACATTTGGGGCGGAGAGAACCTAGAACTGTCTTTTAAGGTAAACAAAAAAATGTTTTTTTTCTTTTTTTTCAGCATTTTTGTTTGATTTTTAAGTTGCATTCATTTCTTATTTGTGACCCGACATCACAAAAATTAGTGTTTTTTTGTTGTTGTTGTTGTTGTTGTTGTTGTTTTTTTTTTTTTTTTTTTTTTAATGTTGCCTGACACAAGGCTAACAAAGAGATATAAACAATACAATAGCCGCGCAGAGGCAGAATTCAATAAATTGGTTGTTAATTGGCCTTAATTATTTCAGCTTACAAACACCAATGGAAAACAGCACCGCTAGGTGTCACACACTATCAGAAATTTCTTCTCATTGTGTGAATTATGATACTAACTCCCATTTGGCATGGTCTCCTTGTCTTTATCCTCGAGAATAAAGACAGGCTCCAGGCGTACCATTCATGAGATTTCATTGGATACGTTGTGCTGAAGATCTGACGTCACGTTTTGAGGCTCACGCGATAGCTACCAACCAAGGTAGCCAGTATCTGGCGTAAGTTCATGAGCCTCGAAAGCATGATGTCAGATCTTCAGGCTAGGGATTTTACTGCAGTACAATGTACATTCCTTTAGGACAGAGCTCCGTTTTCTGATGAAACGTTTAATATTGAAAGTGAAACTAAATCCATATACGGGTTGTCATACTCGTGTGTAAATATTGAATGATAAAAATCAACAGATCTTGTGCTTTCATAAGCATGTGTAGGTTTTCAGGCTCCAATGTTTGTTTTTTCCTTCATAGTATTTCATTACGGTTTTCCCTAAACACCTGTCCAAACCTGAACTTGTCTTTGTAGTTTTAAATAAATTCAACATGGTTTGAAGGTTGAAAGGTGAAGGCAAAGCTGGCGCAGGCATTTTTTTTCTTCAATACAAATTCACATGAACAAACCGAGATTGGAAAGGGAACATAGTCTGGTCCCTTTCATGTATGGGGAAACAGTGCTATAATCTAGTTGCGTATACGGGGAATCATACAAAGATGGCCGCATGCCCAAACCAAGGCTGGATGGGAAAATAGTCTGGTCCCTATCATGTATGGAGAATCATTGCTATAATCTGGTTGCGTATACAGGGAATCACGCAAAGATGGCCGCGGCCTGATGATTATATATGAGATCTCTCCTGCGATATCCCAGAATAATGATATTCATAATAACCATTTTTTAAATTCGGATTTACTCCTCTGTAGCTCTGGATGTGCGGCGGGAAATTAGAATTCGTGCCCTGCTCTCACGTGGGTCACGTCTTCCGCAAGAAGTCCCCCTATCATTTCCCCCCGGGCACCAATTACGTCAACCGCAACAACAAGCGTCTCGCCGAGGTCTGGCTAGACGAGTACAAGCACTTCTACTACCGGATATCGCCGGTGGTCGCCAAAACCGATCCCGGTGACTTGACGGATCGTCTACAGCTGAGGGAAAAGTTACAGTGTAAAAGCTTCAAGTGGTACTTGGAGAACATTTATCCTGAGTCCTCCTGGCCTGTTGATTACAAATCTATGGGGGAGGTAGGTGCAAGCTTAAAAATTAAAAAACCCTGGGACTTAAATTTTTTTATTTTAAAGATCTCTAATTGCATTTATTAGTCAGTACAGATCAATTAATTAGATTTGAGGTACATGTACTGTGCTTAACTTAAAGATGTATTGACTCATGTTTTCCGCAGTCTTACTGGCAATTTTTTTGTTCAGTTTCATTGCTATTTGACTGAGATAAGCAGGAAAGCAAATACTCTAAAAAAAAATTTGAAGTAATCGTGAGAAGCAGGGTTTTATAGCTGAAATGAATTTATGACGGGTTCCATCAAAAATGTAATTTTGGCTGTCAATTTTGACACTTAATTTTTGTGTGAAATATTTCATTTCAAAGTGTTTTTTTCTTCTTTTCTTCAAGGAAATAATCAATGTTCTTATGAAAAACCAAAATTACCGGTAAAATAGTGAAAAACATGGGTGATACATACACATACTAAATATTTATTCAGCTGACCATCAAAAATGATGATTTTTATGATGACTATTATTGAAAACACTTGCTTGCCAGTGATCAGTAGAGGGCGCTGTCATGTCAAACAAGGTCACACTGAAAGCCAACTAAAGCCCCTTTCACACTAGACGTATTTCCCTTGAAATTCCCGGGAAATCTGTTCACACTTCAAAAGTTACTCCCAGGAAATTCCCGGGAAATAATTACCCCTGCTCGGGAGTAGGGGTAAGCGAGTTTTTCCCGGGAATAGTGTTTTTCCCGGGAAATAGCAACTAGTGTGAAACGAAAGCGGGTTTAACTTACCCCACTTTCGCGTCGCGGATGTTGGGACGTCAAGTCTTGAAAGGTCAGCAAGGTCACTTTAAATAGCGTGCTAATATCCAGTGTTGTATTTCGATCAGTACATTTGAAACTTTCCTTCTTAAAATATAAATGTCTACATCTGTAAATAACACAATATATTTAGTTTTCTAGAATGTGACCAAATAAATGGTTTTAGAATTGAATAAAAGAATTGTCGCGGACAAGGTCATGTTAAGCATCCGTATGATTTACGTGTATTTATAATGTCCGCATGGTTTTTCCTCCGTAAAATACACAAATATTGGTATAGGCCTAATAATAGCATGCGAAAATGATGTGATGACACGTTTGAAGGAGCCATTTTGGACACAACGCAATGCATGGGAAACAGTCAGAACAACCCGGTCGTCACCGCGCCGGCGGGTGCTTGAGCGCATGGCATTCTGGGATTGGACTTCCGCCCACAACATTTTCAACTTCCGTATGGGCCGATTCAGTTAGCGCATTTCCCGGGATTTGATCGCGAGTGTGAAACGACCGTGCATATTCCCGGGAGCGACCAGATAGGTACAGTGTGAACGGTCGCTGGGGTGTTGGTGGGGTTAAAAACTCCCGGGAATTGTTTTCCCGGGAATTGGCTCTGTAGTGTGAAAAGGGCTTAACCCTCTCAGTACCGAATTGTTTGACCACTCAAGCGTGAAGCATACATTCTTACACAACAGAAAGCTTGTGTTCAAAGACCAATTTTACAAACTCTATTATCACCTTGAAGATATCATTTTACAGCAAAATAAATAATAAAAAATATCTTACTTATTGAATTCCCTTTCATAAAATCCAAAAAACATTAAGATTGGTCAATAAATGTCCAAGTTCTTGGTCTTTGTTTCCTCAGTGTGATCTGTAAACTCAAACACTTTTTTGTACACAAACACATGGCGCTCCGTAGGTGTTTGGCATTTCGGATCTTTCAACTCCAATTTGAAGGGATTGCATAATAGCAACCTTATTCTATTTCACCATCAATGGAAAGATCCGATCTTGCTCTTTCCAACCATTGTAAGCTTGGGTATGGAGGGTGAACATGGACAAAACTACAGCTTTATAACAAATGGCCTTTGTGCTCAGGCTTGAGTGCTTTTTTGTG
Organism: Zoroaster sp. YZ-2022; assembly: GCA_029582265.1. NCBI lineage: Eukaryota > Metazoa > Echinodermata > Asteroidea > Forcipulatida > Zoroasteridae > Zoroaster > Zoroaster sp. YZ-2022. Next base: position 14,636,893 of record CM055830.1, read on the forward strand.
TGAAAGCTTGGTCGACCAAAGTCGACTATGGTAAGGAAAGGGCTTAAGGCTGTGCCGGGTGTCCGGATACCCGACCGAAACTGTCATTACTTGGTTCCATTTTTCGATTTCCAATTTCTGGTATCTGGTTCCCGAAATAACCGAAAATGCACAGCCTTAAGGGACAAGAGCCAAAGTCATGGTACAGCCAAGCCTTTGAGAAGCCCGGCCAGGACCAGGCTTTTCCCCTGCCTACTGGCCAATATAATGAACTCTGCTTGCCTGGGCTAAGCCCTACAGAAGCCCAGGTTATGTTGATTGGCAGGTACTGTATTGTTAAAGGATTATGACTCGCAAAAGACAATTAGGAGGCCAGGTAGCCTAGGCCTGGCCGGGCTTCTCAAAGGCTTGGCTGTACCATGACTTTGGCATCCCTCCCTAAAGCCAACTGTTTTATCTTTGTTAAATTGTTGTCCCTCGACAGATTCGTAATTTATATAACAGCAAATGTCTGGATACTATGATGAAGGACAGCGGACAAAAAGTGGGTCTCTTCGGTTGCCATGGACAAGGAGGAAATCAGGTTTGTGGCATTTTCTTATCTTATAGGAAGACTACCAACGTAGGACCAGGGGGTCAATTTCATAGAGCTGCTAAGCAGAGAATTTTGCTAAGCAAATATTTTTGCTAAGCAATTTAAAACAGATTACCAGCCAAAATGCATAGATTTTGTATGAAGGTTTGGCTGATAACCAAAGAAATCTGCTAAGCAAAACTTTCCGGTAAGCAATTTTTTCTGCTTAAAGGCAGCTCTTTGAAATTGGCCCCTGGTAAAGCACTCAGTTGGTAAAGCACTGGCACGTTAACCTGGAGGTAACAGGTTCAAATCCCACTCTAGTAAAAATTTCTCTGTTCATTCCAGAACAACTTGTCACCTTTTTAAAATGAAGTGACCCTCTTTGTATAGTGGAACCTTCCGCTTTGACCTTGTTTTCTTCATCTTGTTCATTATGGTTTTTATCTTTTGTTCATCTGAGTTTTGATAGGCGGCCAAAGGTCGTTTGAAATTTACCGCTTTATCTTCATTACCCAAGCTGTTTGGATATTGTTTGTCACGGAATACAACAAAGTGAGTCACAAATTGTTTGAACCAGTTACCACCAGGGGCCACTGTCACAGAGTGGCGATGCAGACAATTTTGCCGAGCAAATGTTTTTTGCTAAGCATTATGAAACGGACCACCTGCCAAAATGTATACAGTTCGTATGAAATTTTAGTTGGTAACCAATAAATACCTGCTCAGCAAAACCTTTCACTTAGCTGAAATTGGGCCAGGGTTCTTAACTATCTCCTGTGATGTGTACTTTTATAGAAATAGTCTGGCTGCCCAATGGTTAAAAATGTTTTCCCCCTAACATGCCACACAAATAAACTGGACTCCAGATGCGTAAAAACACTTACTGTTATCTAATCTCCTATGCTATGTACATGATAGAAATAGTCTGGCTGCCCAATGTTTAATATTTTTTCCCTTAACATGCCACACAAATAAACTTGACTCCAGATGAGTAAAAGACATAAGCGCCAATTGCCTCACCAGGTGGGTCAAACTATTTCCATCTCCATGGTCGGGTACCTAATCCCATCTGTCATGCTTGGGTTGGATTCATTCTGTTCCACTGAAAAGTCAAATGCTCTCCTACCTTCTGCATATTTTCTGGGTTTTTTTGGCTGATATATCAACTACATTAGTGCAAGATTTGTAATGATTTTGGTATAAACAGACTGGTGAATGAGAAAATTGTGGGTTGAATATTCCTGGTAATGTAACTTTAGTTTTTTAGTTGCTTTGCATTTTTTCCCTTCATACCCAATCCTTGATATCTTGCTTTCCTCAGCCAAATTATTTTTGCAGTTTCAAATAATCCACATCCTTATCATCTTCAGACATCAGATTTGCTGCTAGAATCTTTTTTTTCTTTTTCGTAACCATCATGTAGTCTCAATTCATTTTATTGCAGCATTCTTATTTCTCCCATGCTAGACATTAGTCTGGTCCTCAATATCAGATTTTGTTTCCCCCTGACAATAGGTCTGGAAACCTGAACACATACTATAGTACACTGTGGGATAGTCTGGGCTTTTGCTATCAAGACTGGCGCATGTGCATAGTCTGTAGCCATCTGGTACCTAGACTCTGGTACCTAGACTCTGGTACCTAGACTCTGGTACCTAGACTCTGGTACCTAGACTCTGGTACCTAGACTCTGGTACCTAGACTCTGGTACCTAGACTCTGGTACCTAGACTCTGGTACCTAGACTCTGGTACCTAGACTCTGGTACCTAGACTCTGATACATGGTGATTGAATCCATCATATGGAAAGCCATTTTAGCAAATAACAAATGGATGTTTTTTTTCACTAGACGGTATACCATACTATCTAGGGCTGTGCGTTTTCGGATATTTTTTGAACCGGATACCCGAAATCAGGAAACTTCGGATACCCGGATACCCGTTTTCATTTTTGTTGAAAACATGCCTCCGGTGGTGTGCAAATACATGTACTGTAAATGGTAACAAATTGACTTTTATAATACAGAGGATACCATACTATCGATCTTTTCTTTATTGGAGTGTAATCTCTTGAATTTAAAGATAATTGTCTGTACAAGTGCATTGTTCAAGAGTCACAGATTTTTGTTTGCACCGCTCAAATGTTAAGTCCGAATTTTAAAAAGTCGTTTACGGGTAATTGGAACCGAAAAATGGAACCGGGTAATGACCGTTTCGGTCGTGTATCTGGATACCAGGCACAGCCCTAATACTATCTTGACGGGCAATGACTAACCTTTTTTTAAGTTCGGCTTATGCGTAAGCATTGTGCGCAGCCAGGGGGCGTGTTTTTGGCGAACACAAATAGAAACTTGTTTCTGACAGCAACTTCTTGACCAGAAACTAGACGGCATAGCTATGCGAAAACGAGAACGTAACCAGAAACTTGTTTTCAGTTTGTGACGTATTCAATCCCCTTTGGTAAAATAGAACTTACTCCTGAGTGCTAGTAATAAACTTGGAATATGTGCTTGTGTATGAAAAATAATTCCATCATTTTGTAACAAATAATGAACAAAACTTCCATTACTTTTTACAATCCGCCATCTTGAAACCAAGCGTAACCGATCACAAACTTCAGTTCATGTTTGGTCAGAACAATGACGTCATCACAGCACAACCGAACTCGCGAAAACGCTTAATCAGTGACCGAAAGCCCAAACATGTTTCTGGTCAGGGTTGCGAAAATGCGTCCCTGCTGACATTGTTAACAAATTCCGTTCGTTATGGGTAAGCATTTGCCTAGACAAAAAAAAGTACGGTTGAAGCAGCTCACAGCCAAATCCGAGTTACCTGTTAAGAATTGGGAACTATCTGTTGTCACCGGCATGCGTCACATTTTTTTGTTCTTTTTCTGTTGGCAGATATGGGCCATGACGAAACTACAAGAGATAAGACACGATGATATATGTCTGGACGTAGCGAGGGGCGGACCTATCATGATGCTGAGCTGTCACTCACAAGGCGGTAACCAACAGTGGTCTTACAGTACAGAGGTAAGGAGACAAAATGGCTGCCAATGATAGAGGGCACTATTGATTGGCTTAAAAATAGCCCATTATTCCCATGGCAGAGATGCCAACATACACGATTTGGGCGTAGCAAATACGATTTTGAGCCGTGAATACGACTCTACGATAATACTTCATTGAAATACGCTAAACAAGCCGCCCCAGTATAATTGTATATAGTTACAATACAAGCAAACAATGAATGAACTATTAAGTGGAAATAAAAATGATGAAAAATAATTTTAAAAAATGAAAACAAAACAACCTTTTTAATTATAAACCGCAGTGGTGGTAAAAAGCCTAATAGCGGATTAGCTGCGAATTCACGATTATGTACGATTACACACAAGCCGAGCGCCGCTGGATGGATTCGACTGCCTACCACATGTACCCTGCTCGTACATCTGTACATTATTTGCAAGATCGCATCTATTGATCTCTATTACATAATGGGGAATAATGAGCATACCCGTGGGGAATGAGGTTGTCTATGAGGTAGCTTGTGTACACTGCCAAGACGCAGCATTACCTTTAATTTCTCAAGATTCTTTGCAAGTGCGACTTCAGTGTCAGGCATGCAGGCACTGCTTACTGCGGAATTCTGCGCCACGGGCGGTATAGAATCACATCGCTTTTTATGGCGCCTGCAAGCGCAGAATTCTGTGGTAAGCAGCGCCATGAAACTGGGCCCAGGTGAGCTAGCTAGGGCTATATCCGGCTAGGCCTAGCTAAGGCTATCAATTTGTTATTTGCCTTCGAGACCCCAAGAAAGAGAACAGTTAGAGTTAGTATTACTAGTTAGTATTACTATTAATAATCAAAATTTCTAACGTGATTGATGCATGCCGATTACTAATTCGGAAGATCATTATTGTGAGCTTTTTAAGATAAGATACGTCTAGCATTGTTATAATTTCATTATTTTTTCATTGAGTATTTTCTCCACTTACTCTGCCCCCGGGTCCCACTACCGCCAGCGGGTTTACATCAGTGCGCGCCTGCATTGCCCAAAATCCGGACATGCATTTTTTAGCGTTAGATTTTTGCGATTTTTTTGTTCAATAGATGCTACTCTTTTTTGGAATTCAATGTTGGCATCTCTGCCATGGACAAAACTTACTGTTTATTTAAGATACCACTTCTGTCCTCAAAAGTGACCCCAAAAATAATCATTATTTTCGTTGAAATAAATTGTAATCCCATAATAGAGTGTTAACATAATGATTCTCACGTAAAAGAAAATTGCTGAACATTTCAAACATGATTTTAACATGTTGCATTATAGAACAATAACAACAAAATTTTGTTTAGAAGCGTTGAGCTGGTTGTCATGACTTGATCATTGATAATATTGATCATTCAATACATAGTTTTGAATGATAAAGGTACTATGCCAGCGTGTGGATTGCTTGCCAAATGGTACTGTGTGGTGAATGCATCTAAACTGTACACGGTACTGTTATCTACACAGCTTATCCACCATTCATAAACAGACAGTTGTCAAATGGTACTGTGTGGTGAATGCATCTAAATTGTACACGGTACTGTTATCTACACAGCTGATCCACCATTCATAAACAGACAGTTGTCAAATGGTACTGTGTGGTGAATGCATCTAAACTGTACACGGTACTGTTATCTACACAGCTTATCCACCATTCATAAACAGACAGTTGTCAGATGGTACTGTGTGGTGAATGCATCTAAACTGTACACGGTACTGTTATCTGCACAGCTGATCCACCATTCATAAACAGACAGTTGTCAGATGGTACTGTGTGGTGAATGCATCTAAACTGTACACGGTACTGTTATCTGCACAGCTGATCCACCATTCATAAACAGACAGTTGTCAGATGGTACTGTGTGGTGAATGCATCTAAACTGTACACGGTACTGTTATCTACACAGCTTATCCACCATTCATAAACAGACAGTTGTCAAATGGTACTGTGTGGTGAATGCATCTAAACTGTACATGGTACTGTTATCTACACAGCTTATCCACCATTCATAAACAGACAGTTGTCAAATGGTACTGTGTGGTGAATGCATCTAAACTGTACACGGTACTGTTATCTACACAGCTAATCCACCATTCATAAACAGACAGTTGTCAAATGTGACCCGCTCCGTCGAAATGAGACTTGTCCCCCAACGGAGGTTTCCGTGTAATTCGACTCTGAACTTGTGCTCGCCAAAAAAAAAATTCGAAAAACATTGCATATCGATTTCTAGGTTTTTATATTTTTAGTTTGATAAAATCTCGATCAATCTTATGGTGGTCTTACCTTTTCATAAAAATATTAATAAATCCATAAAAAAGGACGATTTCTGGACAATGTCTGTATCATGTTTGTCTTTCATGTGGCCTCCGTTAAATCCAAACAGGTCAAAATATCCTTGTTTTCGAGACAGCAACACGAAAGTATTTCCGCTAACGTTAAACGACGTGTTTGGTATCAAAAGAAAGGTCATGACCTCAACCGCGCACTGTTGTGGCAATGACTACAGTATGGAGCTCAATAGTAGTTTTGCCGCAAAATAAATTGTTAGCCAACGAGGCCGAATCATCGGCAAGGTAGAAGAAATACAGCTTTTGATTGGACAACAGTAAGCAACCAGTTGTCTGAGCATACGCGCAGTTTACCAGAAATGAATGACGCCACCCTTAATGACGACGATCTTTTCGGCCAACTCTAGGCCCAGCTTAGCCGGTCATACAGACCAGAGTTCAGGCCTGGGCCCCGCCGCCTCCAGCTGGCTATCTGCATACACCCAGCCTATACCTAGTGCATGCACTGTACGCCGCGCCACTCCACACACAGCAGGCGGAATGAATACGGGCCGGTGTGGACAACCGGTGTTTGGTACAAGGGCTGATTAATTATTCATGAGTTGTACATCAACGATAGCTCGCTGCTTGCTCTGTGTGGACCAAGTTTAATGTTGATTTTCTCCGCGCAAATTAAAACGAAACAGGCCGCAGTGATGGTTGTCTTCATCGCTCGATAATTCCGGAATGGAATAAGCTACGGAAATAACATTTGTATCATTGGAAAGCCCGTGAGTTACTTGTTAACCTAGCATACATATCTATGAATGTCAGATCTGGGGGACAAGTCTCATTTCGATGGAGCGGGTCACAAATGGTACTGTGTGGTGAATGCATCTAAACTGTACACGGTACTGTTATCTACACAGCTTATCCACCATTCATAAACAGACAGTTGTCAAATGGTACTGTGTGGTGAATGCATCTAAATTGTACACGGTACTGTTATCTACACAGCTGATCCACCATTCATAAACAGACAGTTGTCAGATGGTACTGTGTGGTGAATGCATCTAAACTGTACACGGTACTGTTATCTACACAGCTTATCCACCATTCATAAACAGACAGTTGTCAGATGGTACTGTGTGGTGAATGCATCTAAACTGTACACGGTACTGTTATCTGCACAGCTGATCCACCATTCATAAACAGACAGTTGTCAGATGGTACTGTGTGGTGAATGCATCTAAACTGTACACGGTACTGTTATCTACACAGCTTATCCACCATTCATAAACAGACAGTTGTCAGATGGTACTGTGTGGTGAATGCATCTAAACTGTACACGATACTGTTATCTGCACAGCTGATCCACCATTCATAAACAGACAGTTGTCAGATGGTACTGTGTGGTGAATGCATCTAAACTACATGGTACTGTTATCTGCACAGCTGATCCACCATTCATAAACGGTTGTCAAATGGTACTGTTATCTTCACAGCTAATCCACCAAAACAGACAGTTGCCTAGTTTTGAATGGTCAGTGAACTTACTGTAAAATTGTACAAAGTGTAAGGGATTTATTATAAGATGAAGATTTGAAAACAATTTAAAAAATCTTGAATTTCCTGATCAAACAGACGAAGGAACTGAAGCACAGCAACGGACTTTGCCTCGACCTGTCAGACAAAAATCGAGACGAGCCGATCACCAAACCCTGCAATGGACACAAGTCACAACAATGGGAGATGAACAGCCTCAACTGGATGGAAAAAGAATAAGAATAAGTAATAAACAAGCTAATTTATATATTTTGTATCTAAATCACACATGGCTGGCCACAGACAATATATGATTATTATTTTTTTCCCTCCCCCCAGGCCTGGAATTTCATTCTTGTAGGGGCAAGGCCACTTGTCCTGAGTAAAGGGCACTTCCATTAGAATATCAGAATGTCTATGGGAACATTTGTAAGGGGCACCAAGACCAGGGGAACGGAGGCCAGGTCTGGAATTTCATTCTTGTAGGGGCAAGGCCACTTGTCCTGAGTAAAGGACACTTCCATTAGAATATCAGAATGTCTATGGGAACATTTGTAAGGGGCACCAAGGCCAAGACCAGGGCAACAGAGGCCAGGTCTGGAATTTCATTCTTGTTGGGGCAAGGCCACTTGTCCTGAGGAAAGGGCACTTCCATTAGAATATCAAAATGTCTATGGGAACATTTGTAAGGGACACCAAGGCCAAGACCAGGGCAACGGAGGCCAGTTCTGGAATTTCATTCTTGTAGGGGCAAGGCCACTTGTCCTGAGTAAAGGTCACTTCCATTAGAATATCAGAATGTCTATGGGAACATTTGTAAGGGGCACCAAGGCCAAGACCAGGGCAACAGAGGCCAGGTCTGGAATTTCATTCTTGTTGGGGCAAGGCCACTTGTCCTGAGGAAAGGGCACTTCCATTAGAATATCAAAATGTCTATGGGAACATTTGTAAGGGACACCAAGGCCAAGACCAGGGCAACGGAGGCCAGTTCTGGAATTTCATTCTTGTAGGGGCAAGGCCACTTGTCCTGAGGAAAGGGCACTTCCATTAGAATATCAAAATGTCTATGGGAACATTTGTAAAGGACACCAAGGCCAAGACCAGGGCAACGGAGGCCAGTTCTGGAATTTCATTCTTGTAGGGGCAAGGCCACTTGTCCTGAGTAAAGGTCACTTCCATTAGAATATCAGAATGTCTATGGGAACATTTGTAAGGGACACCAAGGCCAAGGCCAGGGCAACGGAGACCATGGCATTTGAGGCCTGAAATTCCAGGCCTGTTTACTATTAAACCAAATTTAAATCTACTAGTTTGAAAAGACCTTCACCAGACAGGTTGAACTCAGACAATTTTGGCCAAAGATATTTGCTAAGGAATTATTTTCTGCTTAGCAGCTCTTTGATATAGGGCTCATGTTTTGTCAGCAGTTTTCTTACTAAATCCGAGGATTCAAATTTTTATAAACTGGGCTCTACAGTCCAAACCCCATATCATGCTGCATGTCTGATTTCCTAATTACCAATTAAGAAATTAAATTAGCACCAGTCTAATTTGGACACAAGCCTCACTTTGACACACATAGACTTGTGGTATTAAAAATAATAAGATGGCCACTGAGTAATACAGGTATATTTTACAAAACCTTTCTCAGACCCTCCCATTCCGTCCTACATCCTCTTTAACAGTATAGGGCAAACAATTTAAGGTTTATTTATTGTGGCCAGCTGTGTTTAAGAACCTGAACCAATGTTGCCTTCAAATGTCCGTTTCTTCATTTTAATTATGTATTACATAAATTCAAACCTGGTTTTTATAGCGGACATCTGTTGGACTGATGAGATGCCCACAATGTCTAAGTTTATAAATGCACAGTCACACCTGTGTGTAGTTAAAACGCAAAGGAATGTTAATACACATGTACCAGGAGCCAATTTCAAAGAGCTGCGATGCTAAGCTATTATTTTTGCTAAGCAATATAAAACAGACTACCAGCCAAAATACATAGATTTTGTATGAAACTTTGGCTGGTAACCAACAAAATCTGCTAAGCAAAACTTTCTGGTAAGCAAATATTTTTGCTAAGCAATGTAAAACAGTCTACCAGCCAAAGTGTATAGATTTTGTATGAAAGTTTTCTGGTAACCAATGAAATCCACTGAGCAAATTTATCTGGTAAGCAAATATTTTCACTGAGCAGTATAAACCAGACTACCAGCCAAAATACATAGATTTTGTGTGAAAGTTTGGCTGGTAACCAAAGAAATCCACTAAGCAAATTTATCTGGTAAGCAATTTTTTGAAAGTGTCCACAATGGACCTTTCCCATGAAATGTGCTAATTACACATCGCACGTGCGCATTGACACTATTGGTGGGCAAAACGAGGGAACGTTGCGCCTTTTTGTATGGGGATGATGGTGGCTTGACACACACGCGCTTGTGCGTTTCTTTGGTTACCAGCCAAATGTTCAGACAAAATGCATGCATTTTGGCTGGTAGTCCGTTTTATATTGCTTAGCAAAAATATTTGCTTAGCGAAATTCTCAGCTTATCAGCTCTATACAATTGGGTACTGGTAGTACATACATTTGTCTTGACCATCAAAGGGTGTCTGGTACCCACGTATAGCAGCTTCCTGATTCAGCCAGATGACCACAGTCACATATTCTGTCGTTATACCCACGAACACAAGTTTTTCCTTTTGAATGTTGCAATGACACCGTATTGGCCATATAACATTTATGAATATATTCCGAATGTTTTCTAGAAAGTGTACTTAATAATTTTTTAGGAAACAACTCTCAGTGTTTCAATAGATATGTTTTAATTATTTTTGACTTTCATCGATCTATAGATATGTTGTACATATAATAGATGGTTCAACTGTTACTGGGGACATTTTAATACTTTACTTTCTGTATGTCTATTATTCTGAAGAAAAAAAAGTGTATTCCAAGTTTTGGAAATATTTCCCATCCCTGATGTATTTATAATATACTAAAATAATCAGGATTTTGAATCATTCTAGTGAACATCAGCTGTTTGCAAAAATGTGACCCGATCTTGCAAAACAGAAACTTCTCGGCATTTACCATAATGCGTAACAGCCACGAAAAGGTCAAAAACTTACACCGGGGACCATGTACCAGTTTGAGATTTTCATGTCACCATGTAGAGCATTTTCTCTAGATTTTGATGGAAAAAGAAAAATCCTGAAACGTTGTTGGGAACATTGTTAATTTTCACAATAAATTTGGGAGGTCACTCCGAAAGGTTGGGTCCAAGTTTAGGGTTTTGCCAGAGGCAGTCACAAGTGGCAAAATAGTCTGTCTTGTATAGTTAACCAAAGTCGGGTTTTCTTGAAGAAAACTCGTTTGTAAAGAAAACACAAATAGAGATTTCTGATTTGGTGAATGTAATTGTATGTATACGTTATTAGTTGTACACATACATGTACAAAACACTGATTTTGCTTATCAATAGCAAAATGGAAGTGGATCTCTAGGACGCGAGGTGTGCTATCGTTCAGAAATCTGCAATTTTCTTTGCCAAAAAAAGTTTGCTTTTTATTAATTTTATTTAAGATGAGACTCATCCAAGACACGTTTGCTGACAGAATCCCGTTTCAACCTTATTACTCGAGCCTTGTCAGAATTTGCTACTCGTTTTCTGCATATAAATAATGTCTTTCAATTAACAATATTAATGAATGCATGACTTTCTTTGATTTAGTTCAGTCACGCTGTAAGCTTAGTATAAAGAAAGAGGGCGCTCTTCGTTCCTTCCTGCCACCATTCATAGATAAACATATCGTTATAGCCAGGGGCCAATTTCATAGAGCTGCTAAGCAGGAAAAAATTGCTTACCAGAAAAATTTGCTAAGCAGGGGCCGATTTCACAAAGAGCTATTAGATTGATCTTAACTGTGTATCAATCTTAATTGCTTAGCAAAGTGTGATGTCACAATACAAATCACTATGGTAATACTAACAACTCATCTTAAGATGAATCTTAGTGCTTTGTGAAATCGAGCCCAGGTTTTGTTGGTTACCATCCAAAGTTCCACACAAAATGTGTGTAATTTGGCTGGTAGTCTGTATTATAATGCTTAGAGAAAATATTTGGTAAGCAGTATTCTCTGCTTAGTAGCTCTATGGAATTGGGCCAAGGTATTAAAACTGCCAAGAAGATATACATAACAGCAAAAGAAACGTCACACCCTAAATTCATAATATTCTTCATTAAACAAATTATATTAATTATAAAATGAAAATAATAAATATTTTTAGGGGTGACGTTTCTTTTATTGTTATGTATATATTCTGATGAAAATATGAAGTAGTGCTGGGAATTACTGGTTAGTTCGCTAACCGTTTAGCAGCTCTATGGAATTGGGCCTAGGTATTAAAACTGCCAAGAAGATATACATAACAGCAAAAGAAACGTCACACCCTAAATTCATAATATTCTTCATTAAACAAATTATATTAATTATAAAATGAAAATAATAAATATTTTTAGGGGTGACGTTTCTTTTATTGTTATGTATATATTCTGATGAAAATATGAAGTAGTGCTGGGAATTACTGGTTGGTTAAGCTAACCGTTTAGCAAGCTCTATGGAATTGAGCCTAGGTATTAAAACTGCCAGAAGATATACATAACAGCAAAAGCGTCACACCTAAATTCATAATATTCTTCATTAAACAAATTATATTAATTATAAAATGAAAATAATAAATATTTTAGGGGTGACGCTTTTATTGTTATATATTCTGATGAAAATATGATAGTAGTGCTGGGAATTACTGGTTGGTTCGCTAACCGTTTAGCAACTCTATGGAATTGGGCCAAGGTATTAAAACTGCCAAGAAGATATACATAACAGCAAAAGAAACGTCACACCCTAAATTCATAATATTCTTCATTAAACAAATTATATTAATTATAAAATGAAAATAATAAATATTTTTAGGGGTGACGTTTCTTTTGTTGTTGTGTATATATTCTGATGAAAATATGAAGTAGTGCTGGGAATTACTGGTTATTTCGCTAACTGTTTACCCCAAACTTTCACGGTTGGTAAACCGTTAACGGAAAGTCAACACCTGATGGCCACACAAACTATACTGAACAAAATTATAAACGCCCCATGTGGCACTTTGAAACTTTTATTAGCCTTAGAGGTTGCAAAATCATACAAAATTCATTTTGTTGTTCAATATGCTACAGATTACTGTCCGTTAGAACACGATAGTGGCGTCTGGCAATCATGGACATGCATGTGGACACGGTGGGGGTCAGGTTGAAACATGGGGCGTTTATATTTTTGCTCAGTGTAGATAGTTGGCAAATTTGTATACATTTTCAATCAAAAAGCATCAATAAACTTCCCACAATGATTGTTTAATAACCAGTGCAGCAAAAAATAAACTCTAGAACAATAAAATGGGCGGCAAATTCCTCCACAAGTATTTTTACAAATCTCCCTTTGTATCAAAATTTTCTTGAAAGAAAAGAAGTAGCCACCATTAAAAGAAAGAAGTAACCTATATTGTGTCCAAATCTCTAGTTGTATTTTTGTGGGGATGTGGAGTCTGTAAATCCTCCAAAATTAAACATCCAGGAGGTTCAGGGGGCTTTGTCCTCTAGACCAAAGGGGAGACCCAGGCCAGCTACCCATTTTTTCAGGATTTTTTTTACTTTTGTCAAATCACACCCCAGCAGTTAACCATCCCAGCACTAATGTGAACAAATCTGAAAAGCAAACAATCTTTTATTCTCAATTGTAAAATCTTTTGGTGGATAGGGTTTAAGAGTTCATAATTTATTTTAGTATTTTAAGTGTAGTTTTAAATTGTGATCGGTTTGCATGTTATAAGTACTACAAGCTGTTTGTTTAAAAAAAAAGGTTTTATATAGCGCAAGTTTAACTTAATTAGAAATATTTGCTTTGTTTGGAAAAGTTAAACATTAAGTTGCAAAGGGGACCACAAAGGTGTAAAAAGAAATTAGAATATAAAACAATTATTTCTGGTCTTTAATTTTTGGTTCTAAATTGCCAAAAAATCATTGGTGCTTTTCCAAAATGAAACGATATTCAGCTATAAATGTTTTAAGGGTGAATAGATATAAGCCCTTTCTTGTACATGTTGTACAGTTATTTTCTATAAAACTGTGGAAGTTATTCAATTTAAGTGTGTGTGTGTTATAAATGGCAAATAATTAAATAAAATGCAGTTATAACGAGCTTGCTACTTAAATAATAATATATTGAAAAAAACAAAAAAAAACAACATATTTTTCAGGAAGAATTATCGTGGCCGAGCGGTCTAGCTTACCGGACTCAAGTTCTGGTGTTAGTAGCAGAATGTGGGTTCGAAACCCGGCCGTGACACTTGTGTCCTTGAGCAAGACACTTAACCATAATTGCTTCTCTCCACCCAGGGGTTAAATGGGTACCTGTGAGGGCAGAGTTGGTTGATTAGCCCTATATGCGCTGTAATGGCAGCAATTGAGCTGTATACTCCCCAGGGTGCTGAGATTGTTTCAGGAATGATTTATGAGCCTTATGAGCAGGGGTAATAATATAATGCGCCTTGAGCACCACTCAGTTGGTGGATACGTGTGCTATATAAGTCCACACATTATTATTATTATTATTATTATCCTGAGTAGCTTGAATTTCACTGAAAACAATTCCTGCCTCATATAAATTAATTAACCCTCATAGTGTTTGACCATTTGAAACCATTCAAAATTTCCACTTACCAAAATGGCCATTGGTTTTGTACACACATGGTGATACCATTTGAAAAGTGTTCTTAGCAAGCTTTACTACCATTCAAATCCATTCAAATGGTTTTTGAATGGTGGATACACTACACCTTGGTGTGTTTCCACAGCCGAATGGTTTCAAATGGTGAATGTACTACATGTACACACAGTGGCTTATAAATCATTCAAATGGTTTTGAATGGTGGATACACTACACCTTGGTGTGTTTCACAAAACGAATGGTTTCAAATGGTGCATCAACATGTCTGAAAAAGGCACCAGAACTAGCAGGGTTAATACCTATTGCAGAGAGTAATGTTTGAGTAGATCTTTATCAGGCATGTAACATCTGGGTTTTTCTCATGGGGTTGAATAATGATTAATAACTATCAAACAATGTGTATGCTTAAAGGGCCAATATCGTCACAATCAACAGGGCATGGAATCAGAGTGCTAGTTTAAGATTAACTCAGTGACTGAAAATAATACCCCACATGATAAGGTCATATTACCGTTGCTGCTGCATAAATGAGCAAGTAATTTTCAGTCACTGTGTTCATCTTAAACTAGGACACCAATTCCATGCCATGTTGAAAGTCTGCTCTGATCGTCACGATAGTGTCCCTTTAATTAACAATGCTCTTTGGGAGACTTTTGAGACCATAGAGGGCAGCAGATGCACCAGTCCTTTTCCATAGTTCTTGATATCGTGTACATGCTCAGATATGACCCAACCTAGATATGACCCAACTGAGATAGTCCAACAGGGCGTTGTGTACAATATATCAGCAGAATCAGAAGAAATCGTACAAATTGAATCTGCAGTAGCCAAAACTTCTTTTGTGTAAACACACCATAGAGGCCAGTTCATACTTCACGCAAAAGCAAATGCGAAGCTAAATTCGTGATGTCGACAATGGCTCACGGCAAATATTCGCGGCGAAGGTTTGCAAAAGTTGAACACATTTCAACTTGCACGAATCATTCGCCGTGAATTTGATGCTGTAAAATTCGCTTCGCATTTGCTTTCGCTTCAAGTATGTACCGGGCTTCAATCATGTGAATCAATAGAAAATGTTGATGAATTTCTCCCCCATGAAAGATATTGATATGTGTTTGGTTGCAAATTTTGGCTTATGACTTGCTTGTTTTGCCGAGCTCAAGCCAGTTCTTAGTTCAGAGGAATTTGAAGTAAATTGTGACGGCAAAAGATGAGATTCGAGGGAGAATGGTTCGGAAAAAGTTAAACACATTTTGACTTTGTGGCAAATCATTTGCCACGAATTGAAGATGTAAAAAATACTTTGCGTTCCTGTGAAGTAAAGTGTCATGATGTGCATATGCATACACCACAACATAAGAATGAAAAGCAACAAAATAAATAACCACACGTAGTCAAAAGCTTCAACACAATTTTCCGTTTCTGTCTTAATTATGAAAACTACCTTACATTGTTAGACAAAACTTGCCAAAATACAACTCGGGTTTTAATGTGATGCTTTCTTTGCTGTTTTAAGGAAAAAGGGCTCCCAAAACAAAACAAAAAATTCATATACTCTTTTAATTTTACTTTCAGAAAAATGTATGTGCACATGACAGACATACTCATGTGGAAATTGGAATGCTCAAGAAATTTCCGCTTTCGGTATCTCAACATATAAAATTTGTTATGACAAATACATAAGGCTAGGCCATGGGTGTGGCGCATTGTGTGGTCTGTTTTGTGAATACTTGACAATTTGCCAAAAACAAGAGAATTGGAGCTCAGTGGATGTACATGTAAGCTTGAGATTTGGTCTTGTTGATGTCTATTATAGCAGTGACATTTACAGTCGGGGGTGAAAAACACCCTTAAAAATGTTCATCTGTGGGGACTTTTTTTTTTACCGTCACATTTATAAAGATGTATTGCCCGTTTTTTGCTTTTTTAAAGTCAACTTCTTGATTTATCAGAACATTTATAATTTTCTTTGAGAAAGGAAAACATACTTCTCACAGTAATTTTAAAGCGTATGTCATTATTATGGCATTTGCTTTCCTTTCTTTGAGTGAAATAGTAATGTTCTGATGAACAAAAAAAGAAAATTGCTGGTAAAATACATCTTTAACCCTCCTACTTTAGCTGAAATTTTGTGGCAAGTAGCTATAGTGGTCAAAACCAGTCAACTGACTGTTTTGACTGTTGACCCAAATGTGCATACAGGGGCATTTTTGACTGGTTTTTACTGTCATTTTGACCACCCTCAACAATACAAGACGATGCTTTTACCAGTCAAAAACGGTCGACTCATTTTGACCTGTAAATGTACTTACTACACGTAAGGTTTGACTAGATATACCTTGGCAAGTATATCAATATTTTTGACTGATTTCGACCCTTGCAGTCACAGAAGGGTTCAAGGGAAGGTACAACATTACCATGTTATCAAATTAACCCTTTCCTTACCATAGGCGACTTTAGTCGACTGCACTCATACCCCCTCTTCCTTACCATAGGCGACTTTAGTCGACCAAGCTTTCACACAAAAAAAAGCACTCAAGCCTGAGCACAAAGGCCATTTGTTATAAAGCTGTAGTTTTGTCCATTTTCACCCTCCATACCCAAGCTTACAATGGTTGGGAAGAGCAAGATCGGATCTTTCCATTGATGGTGAAATAAAATAAGCTTGCTATTATGCAATCCCTTCAAATTGCAGTGTAAAGATCCGAAATGCCAAACACCTATGGAGCGCCATGTGTTTGTGTACAAAAAAGTGTTTGAGTTTACAGATCACACTGAGGAAACAAAGACCGAGAACTTGGACATTTATTGACCGATCTTAATGTTTTTTTGATTTTTATGAAAGGGAATTCAATAAGTAAGATATTTTTTATTATTTATTTTGCTGTAAAACGATATCTTCAAGGTGATAATAGAGTTTGTAAAATTGGCCTTTGAACACAAGCTTTCTGTTGTGTAAGAATGTGTGCTTCACGCTTGAGTGGTCAAACAATGCGGTCACCAGCGGTTGTTTAAGTCAAAACAATTCGGTACTGAGAGGGTTAACGAAGCATTGTCTAAAAGCTTACATGGGTTGTTACAAGTATTAATCATCTTGAGAAATCATTCCGTATGCAGTTACTTCATTTTAGAGAAAAAGAGAAATTGTTTTGTAGAAGACGATCAGAGCATACCAACCGAAACGTCAAATTGTGACCTCCAGTTCTTTTCAAATCTAATTACTACTCAATTTGAGAATTTCACATGGTGTCACCGCAAACGGTCTATAGTTCATTTTCTTGAAATTTTCTTGAAAATTTGTTTTCTTGTGACAAAACTTTTGTAGGTTAGTTTTATGTTTTATTTCTTTGAAACTCGAGTTAAAATGAATGCACATTTCCAGACACCATTGTTATACCTTTCTTTGTATAATCCATCTGTCAATTACTGTATGAAATATCCCATTTGATAGTTATTTTACTGATGAAAACCAAAATTGATGGTGAAAACGGTGAAACACATGGAATATCTTTTAACATTTGTTTGGTTTTTGCCACAAATTATCATGGTACTTTAAAAATTATTTTTGGGGGTAAAATTATTGTATTTTATTGGTTTCTTGTGGACATGAGAAATGTATACATGTGGATAAATAGTTTATGGGTCTTTATAAAATAAATCCAAACTACTTAACAAATAAAATAATGTTTTGTATCAAATTAAATGTATTAAAAGCAGACAAGTGCCTTTTTTAAGTTAATTATTAAGATGAATTTGATTAAAATAAAATGTAGTGTTTTAATCTTTACTAACTTCACTCTCAAAAACCAAAGTAGCATTTCATAATCCACATATCCACCAGTCTGATATCATTATGTATTATATCCATGGCACAGGTGCTGGGTATGAGGTTGACTATAAGCCTTGCATAGTAACACACAGTCCAATTTCATTTGTAATTTTCATAGCATCACTAAGCATGTAGAATTAACATTGATTGAACATTGAACTCTTTAGAAGTAATTTTTCTATATTTTACTTTATTTTATTTTCAGAAGTAGATAATAAGATGTTTACGTCTGTCACCATGATTATCATTCATGTGGATGTTTGTGGGAGTTAGGTTAAGTTAAGTTACTGTAAAAATGGAAACATGTGAAGCAATATTTTATCTCATCTGTAAAAAAAAAAATAATAATAAAATTTCAAAATATAAAGGAAGCACTGTTTCTCTTGTCTTTTGTTCTTTTTGTTTGTTTATATTTTACATTTTTGAGTTTTTTTCCCCATTTGGTAAGCACACATTTATTCAAATGATAAAAGGATAAAGGATAATTTTATTGATAGGATGTCATCCGTGTACAATTCAAGTCTGCCCACTTTTGCCCAATTATTTTTTCCAGTCGTGTCGTCTGCTAAATAACGACAGATCACTACATGCACGAAATTAGATGTGAGCCCTCTATCGTTCGTATTCATGCAGTCTTTACTTTGGGTCTGACGTCTGACTCGACAGTAGTTTAAAAGTGCATTTTGTTATCCAGACGACGACTAATGTTACATGGAATTTGCATTAGAAAGGGACCGGCTTGCGAGAATTCTTCGTCAAAGTTATTGATTCTCTTGCCACTTTTCAACCATCTTGGCTTCATCTAAGGCACTAACAGTGACCGATACGGATGTACTGGTCTTCACATGGGATGTTTAATAGCTGCCAGTAAGTTTTGGGACAATTCTAAGAAGTTTGATCTGTAAGTCGGCAACGACGTCTACTTAAATTTGAAGGTAAGTGGAGAACCATTAGCATTACGTTGCAAGGGACGCCATTTCCACGGCTCAGTGAACACTGAGTACAAGAAAGATCGTTGTCAGTGTAGTTCACCAGGCTGTAGTGTTATTGTATAAGTAAGTAGGCTTTACTTATCTTAATTTACAAAACGATTAAGATATTTATTTTTGATATAAGACTAAATTAACAATCACAATCCCAATTGGCCTATTTAATTTAGTACGCATTTATTAAATATTTACTGCCATGACTGCCAAGTTTGCAAAAGTAATTTGTAAATGGGCAGATGGGTGTGTGTGTGTCACTGTGTGTGTTAAGACTTAAGTTGTTAAAAAAAGGAAATGCAAATATTAAAAGTGCTTGCAAGTTTGTAGCTAATGCATGTTAGTGTACAATTGGGAAAGAATGTTGTATCCGGCCGCCAATTTAAGGGCTTTTTTGGATTTTTTTTGCAACCACTAACCAGTTAAAAAATCATTCTATCGATTTCTGTTGGTGGTACAGAAAGCGAAAACTATCTTTAAAATCCACTTTTATGATGGTTTTCGGACTTGATTTCCCTTCTAAAAAAATCCCCCCTTCAGAAAATAGAAGGTTCCTATTATAGTTGCCACTACGCATGTACAATGAGGAAGTCATCGTATACCAAAAATGCCTGATTTTTCATGAAATAAATATCCTGGAATAATTTGAAGTATATGTCCATCATCATCCATATGTTCTCCACCTTACCAGGTAGGTAAGATTATTTACATTATTGGTTATTTTTAATGAAAAATAGTGGCGGCCAGATACGACATTCTACCCTACAATTGTTTTTGTATTAGGCTATAGGGCCTACCATTTTGAGGACAACTTTTAGATTCAAAAATACAAAATGCATCCAATCATTTGGTATAAACATTACTAAATAATAATAATAATAATAATGAACATTTGTAATGCGCCGGTATCCGTCAAAAGAGACGCTCATGGCGCAGTGACACATCAGTGTAAACAAGAAAACAAAATACATGGTAAGAACAATGCAATATAAAATTACAAGGAACAATGATTGTAAAAAGGCTGACTGGCCCTGGTCAGAATATGCTAGGCAAAGACGATATTCTGACAACAAGGAAAAACCCTGCATACACAACCATGCAAACAAGGTTGATTTGCAAGAAATGTAAACACCGAAGCGATGCTCTTCACATATTAAACAAAAACAAAAGGTATAAATACATCATCATAAAAGGCAATAGTTAAACATGGGACCGTACTCAAGTTCCCTCAGCCTTATGTTCCCTCAGCCCTATGTTCCCTCATCACAAAATAGACCCTATGTTCCCTCAGCCCTATGTTCCCTCATCCCAAAATAGACCCTACATGTAGGTCTATTTTGGGATGAGGAACATAGGGTTGAGGGAACATAGGGTTGAGGGAACATAGGGCCTAATTTGGATTTAAAAAAAATGTTAGGCATTGAGGGAACATAGGGCTGAGGGAACATAGGGCTGAGGGAACATAGGCATGACCCCTTAAACATAAGTAAATTATACATTAATTTTCATCAAATGAGTTTTGAGAGCAGTTTTAAATGAAGCAAGTAATGGAGATTGTTTGACATGCTCAGGTAAATCATTCCACAAAGAAGGAGCAGCAGCAGCAAAAGAACGTTTTCCCCAGGATCTCTTTGTCAATTTCTTACTCAGAAGAAGTTTATGATGTGATCTCATGAAATCACGATTTGAGTGATACGGTTGAAGTAATTCTGATAAATATGATGGTGACATATCAATGGAAGAGCAGTAAACATACATGTACATTAAGATTTTGAAAATAATCCTGTCCTTAATCGGGAGCCAATGAAGATCTCGCAATATTGGTGTAATGTGTTCTCTTGGTTTAGTCCGCACCGCTGCATGCAGAGCGACAAGAGGTTTGTGCGCATGCGCCTTTTTCTGCTCTGTATAGCGCCCTCTATTGGTGTTGTTTCACCAACTTTAAACAAGGTCGCGTCTTTTGAAATTTGGCAAATCGACTGGAGGTGTACGATCAAAGTGAGTGCAAATGCCAAATGACCTCAATGAACAAAGATCACACATCAATCTACAGTCATGGCTTTACAAGATGACACGTTTCTGGGTGAATTCATCGAAACCCGCGAAGTGTAAAAAGCGTCTTCAATGTGCATCAAATATTGAGCATCCGTTAAATTTTACAGATCGAGAGAAGCTAATTATTGGTCCATTTTTGACGTTATTGTACGTCTTTCGTGAATTTGTTTCTTGAAAAATCAAGCATAGGAGGGTAGTTAAACTCACGAAGAACAGTTTCATGGTGATTATACCTGAGCAAACCCAAGTAACGGCCTCTGGGCAGCAATTCAAAACAGGTGAAATATTGCTATTGATTAAATCTTCGCTGTTTAAATAATGGATTTGGAGTGCATAGAAAGGAAAAAAATCCTTAAATTAATTTAAAATGGAAGAGTGAACAGAATATATGTATTAAATATTGGTTCATATTGGCTTATAAACTCAAATCATTCCCCATTTTTTTTATATTCTAACGTTATTAAAAAATTATTTAACCCCCCTTACAATGAAAATGCCCACAATCTAATCCGTGTGTGTATACACACGCATACACAATGATGTCATCCCAAAAAACGTAACGGGTTCCCCAGAAATCTTTTGTTTAACAACGCTAAAGCCGCAAGGGAATCCCACCGTTTAAAAGTTAGCTACTGGGTTTGCTGAAATAACAAAGTAATAATTAGTTAAAATAAGAGTTCTTTCACCTACCACACTTTTTATGTCTCAAGGAAAATTCACCTTCAGGAAGAAAATCCGCTGTGAAATATTACCTTTTTCAGCGTGCGCGCTCTTGTCAAGGGCCAGAGTTGTGCACAAAAAAACTTCAAGGAAATTCGCGCGTTTGCCCATATTGCTGTAATGTTAGTTCAATATTTGCAGACGACATATTCTTTCTAATCCTATTGGTTAAAAATTCTCTTTGAAATTAATTTTCAGTATGTAACAGGCGTTTTTATCAATGAACTCCACGACAGAAAAAAAAGTAAAGGTCACGTTATGAATATGCATTTTTGTATGACCCTTCAAAATTCTCGCGCATGCGCCCAAACCACATGTCGCCTGCAGAGCATTTTGAACAGCGGTGTCCGGGTTTCAATTCTAGCGGCTATGTTTTGAAGACGGGACAGACGATAAATTTGTGTATCTGGTAGACCATATAAAAGTGAATTGCACAGGCGGGAGGTGACATACGCATGAACAAGTTGTTCCATAGTCTCTTGAGTTACTTGAGAGTTACTTGAGAGTTACTACATAACTAAAAATGTATAAATTTAATTACACACTGTACATGTATTAACTTGGCATTTTTGCTCGGAATTAATTCAACTATAGTAAGTGACCTCATGTTTCGATCCCTTGCAGGATTTTTCTTTTAAAAAAGCAAAATGATAGAGACATCTTTAACACATAGAAAGGTACATTGTGGAGCAAGAGGATAGACTTGTATTAAATTCACTATTAAATACTTCACCTGGCGTAGTTGGAACTGGGTACCTGGCTGCCATAATGGACCAGTTCCTGGGTACCCGTAAACAAATGGGGGAAAAACTTAGCCACCATACTTTGTGTACGGGAAATTTGGTCTGGTTCCTATAACCGAGTATAGGCCCCTACATGTATCATGTACAGTGTATTTCACTGGTTGGCCAAAAAAAAAAAAAGATCATGACCAAAACCCCCCCCCCCCCCAAAAAAAAAGCATCACCACACCGATTTTGAAGCCGACCTATGACCAGAAACCAGAGACTTTTTTTCAATTGTTTCAATTGTCTCACAATTGTTTCATGAATACATTTGGTTGGTACTATTACAACTTTGACTTCTACTACTACTACTAAAGTAATTCAATAATACAGAGCTTTTGTAAGGCTGGAGAAAAGTATTTAAGGGTGCCGACCGGGCTAAGCTGAAATAACAGTAGATGAATATTGATCACAGGCAAAACTAAGAAAACAAAAGAGAACCACATTTTTTGGGGGAGAAACTGTGAAATCATGTGAATAAATAGCATAAATCTTACCAGTAATAACATTTGGAGTATTTGACTTTGGGTCAAGATATCACTTTTATTTGTGAAAAAGAGTGTGTTGCTAGTGGCTACATGTACACTGTATAATGTAGCATAAAATAAGTTGGCAATTTTTAATTAAATAAAATGTCAATCTGTTTCATCGGGCCAGTCTGTGCAACATCGAAAAACCACTTTAGAGGACAAATTTAGATTTAATTTAAGGTTGACGAAGGGTGTAACGAAAATGCAAGGACAGAGGTTTCCACCTGAATTCACGCACCTAAGGCTTATCCGCTTAACTCTGTAAGATAATAAATAAACATGTTGGCCAATGACCATTGGGTCCTGTCTTATTCTCCTTTGTAAGGGACAGTGCCTGCAGTTATTTACTCAAACAGACCATTTATCCTTGTTGTAGTCTCAAAAAGGTTTCGTTTTTGACTGATGATAATTAATTCATAATATACAGTATTTGATGTCTTGCAG
Source organism: Zoroaster sp. YZ-2022 (assembly GCA_029582265.1). NCBI lineage: Eukaryota > Metazoa > Echinodermata > Asteroidea > Forcipulatida > Zoroasteridae > Zoroaster > Zoroaster sp. YZ-2022. The sequence continues at coordinate 14,660,441 of CM055830.1, forward strand.
TTGCACTGGAATATGACTGGCTCTGGCAAAACCCCAAACTTGGACCCAATTTTCCCAAAGTGACCTCCTAAATTGTTCATGAAAATTAACAATGTTCCCAACAATGTTTCAGGATTTTTCTTTTTCCATCAAAATCTAGAGAAAATGCTCTATGGTGACATGTAAACTGGTCCCTCAAACTGCTGGGGTCAGTTTTGTCCTTTTCATGGCTGTTACGCGTTTCGGGTTTTGCCAGAGCAGGTCACATGTGTAGTGGATTATTTCCTTTTGTAATTCTCCTTTCTTCTTATGCAAATTCTCCTTTCTTCTTATGTAAATTCTCCTTTCTTATGCAAATAAGGTATTTTAGGGTAAATTAAATTTCAAATACATAATAATAATAATAATAATAATAATAATAATGTGTGGACTTATATAGCGCACGTATCCACCAACTGAGTGGTGCTCAAGGCGCATTATATTATTACCCCTGCTCATAAGGCTCATAAATCATTCCTGAAACCATCTCAGCTCCCTGGGGAGTATACAGCTCAATTGCTGCCATTACAGCGCATATAGGGCTAATCAACCAACTCTGCCCTCACAGGTACCATTTAACCCCTGGGTGGAGAGAATCAATTATGGTTAAGTGTCTTGCTCAAGGACACAAGTGTCACGGCCGGGATTCGAACCCACATTCTGCTGCTAACACCAGAACTTGAGTCCGGTAAGCTAGACCGCTCGGCCACGACACTGTAAGGTATTTTAGGGTAAATTAATTTAAAGTACTTAGTTATTGGCCTAAATGTTTCAAACCTAGCAGGTTCTTTCTCAAAATTCTAGTAAATTGCTCCTGTAAATTAAATTTAATACATGATCTTATTAACATGGGTTATTTGCTTTTGAACTTAAAAGCTTTCAGTTGTATTTAGAATGACTTGTTAAAACTATGTTTATTTATGAGATTTGTGAACAAAACTTGCCTTGTTAATATTATAACATTAAAATTTCAAAAGCTTATCTTCACAATCACAGTATAAACTCATTTGATTTTAAAGACCAAAACAATTGTAATGATATAAAAATAATAACTGTATGAATACAATTTTAAGATGACAACAAGGTAAATATAATTTGTCAAAAGTGATGAACATCTCTGCTTAACCAGTTCGCGTCGGAGGCCGTGTATACACGCAATTTTTTTTTGCACCACGGATCGGAGAGCGTCTAAACACGCCACAGGAAACTCCGGAATATTTGTATGCATGCTCGGTTGAGCCACATGTGTACGGTGACATGCTTGGAAGTGCCGGCCACCCGCTGTGGAAGCTTTCCATTAACGTGTGTGTGGGAAAAAGAAACCCGCCACAGGGGCCCAGAAAAACTTTTTTATTCCCGACACGAACTGGTTAAAATTATCAAAATAGATAAATACATGTGGCAACAGAATCTTATCTAGCATTCCATTCACTGCACTGGAACATCCTGAAAAAATACCATGCAAATAGACATTAAAGGGGCAGTATTGTCACAATCGGAGCAGAATTTCAACAGGGCATGCCATCGGGGTCCAAGTGTAAGATGAACACAGTGACTGAAAATTACCTGCTCATTTATGCAGCAGCAGTGGTTAATACACTGTACATGGTCTTATGTATGGCAAGGGGTTAGACAGGATTTACATGTAGAACTAGGGTGTCCAAATTTGCTGGAAATTTCAAAACAGGGTGTCTAAATTGTTCAGTTACAATACTTTTACACGTAAATGACATAAAATAGGGTGTCCAAAATTGAAACAGGGTTTCTAAAAGACACCCAGACACCCCTCTGGCTAATACTATGATGTGGGGTATTGTTTTCAGTCACCAAGTTAATCTTAAACTAGCACTCTGATTCCATGCCCGTGATCATGATGATATTGTCCCTTTAACCCATGGATCCTGATTACAAGTTACCATTTAGTTTTTCCTGATTCATTCCATAGTTTCTCTGTCCAATATCACGGCCTCAGTGCTACTGTAAGGTCCAAAGCTCGAGCACCCACCGTTTGATAAAATTAATCCTGTTCTGTTACTCCATTCCACAAAGACAGGTGGTTAAGTCTTTTAGTTTTGAGTGGACATCTTGATGTTTGCATTTGTATAAATTTGTGGAATTGGTTGGGTAATTTATCCTCGGTGAACCGTAATGTGAAGTGTCTCTGCTGATTGTGAAAAAATCTGTGGCTGGACTGAGTGTGCCATGATCAAGTACCTGACTGAAAGCCTGTAAATATCAGTAGGCATGAATGCCATAAATTTGTTTTGGGTTCTTGAAGAAACACAGTAGTCTGTACATGTGTTGTAAAACTGCTGGTTGCAGAGTGCATGGTTTTTGGACATACTTTTCTGATTTAAAATTATTAAAAAAAAGGAAATTAAGTGTATGTTGGATAAATTATAGTCATGTAATTATAGTCATGTAATTATAGTCATGTAATTATAGTCATTTAAGCTGTCTGTTTTTCAATTTTAATTTAAATTTGAATGTGCTTCTTTAATTTATGTATGTAAATTAAGAAAATGGTTCTCTGATTTACTGATTTGTAAAATATTCTTAACCTGAAAAGAGCTTTATTTTATTTTGAAAAAAAAAACTAGACTGGATTGGCAACTTGAATTACTGTGTAGAAGTAAAAAGGTCATACATCTATCAACGAGGTTTCATGTTTCAATATTGTTCCTTTGCATGGTATCAAAGCATTCCCAGTGGCTGTTTTCATAAGAACATTGAAAGTGGAAACAGGAGACAGGAAAGATTTTTAAATAAGAACAAGAACCTTCTACCTAAGTGTAAACGTACTCTAGCGCATACCATAACAGAGCTATAGTTTGTTCCATTTTTATGCTGATCACAATTTTTTTCCAACCATCACTCCTCAGGAATGCAAATTTTTAAAAGTTTACCTCCAAACATGCTCAGAATGCCACACAGAGCATTTAGAATGTACGGAGCTCTGGAAGTGCCATCTGACTTGTTGAGATCCAGAGATTGACGACATCCTGAAAATAGGATGTCATCTTCCTGAGATAATTTGATGTTGACATCCTAAAAATAGGATGTCGTCATCCCGAGGTACATGTACATTGTAAGTTTAGGATGTCGTCATCCCCAGATAAATTAGCTGGGGATGTCGACATCCCGAGATGAATTATCTTGGGATGATGACATCCTACTGTCTGTATGACATCATTCATAGATAAATTATCTCAGGAAGACGACATCCTGCTTTCAGGATGTTGACATCCCAAGATACATGTACATGTAAATTATCTCGGGATGTCATCATCTTAATCTACGTAAGTCATCCTGAGATAAATTATCTCAGGATCTCAACAAGTCAGATGGCACTTCCAGAGCTCCGTAAGAATGCAAACAGTTTCATTGCCCTCCCATTCCATAGTCTGAATCCAAACCTATTTCTTCTTTAAAAAAAAAATTGGTTACTTGCATTCCCCAATATTTAGATAAGCCACTGTCCTCAAAACAAGCCCTTTTATCACATTGTTTGTGGTTTTACCTCCTACTGCGAAAACCCCACATGGCCCTGTCACAATACTCCTTGCCATGTTCAAGCCTGGAACTCTTTTGCAGGGTTGAGTGGAGTTCAAAAGCAACCTGTTTTCCTTCTGTGGTTTCAGTGGTTATGAATGGAAATCACCCAGGGGTGTAAATAATGAATTTGTTTTACCCAGATCCAGACACATTTTAAAGGGCTTGATCCTGTTGGTATTATTTTAATACACTAATTAACCTCAAAGACCTGCAGGGCAAAAGAGACACTATCTTTACAGAGAGTATTGTTTAGTACTAGGGCCAATCTCATGGAGCTGCTAAGCAGAAAAAAATTGCTTACCGTAGCTTAGCAGATTTTGTTAGTTACCAACCAATAAAAATGTGATGCGATCTGGAAAAACCCGTTGGATATCGGCGAACTTGTTTTGAAGATAATGGCAAAATAGTCCCCCAATTTTTTGTTTGACAATTTGAGTTTTTGTTACCATTTTAATTGTTAATATATTGAAATGATCATTCTTGAAATATTAAATAAAAATTCCATCGTTTTATGTATAGTTTTATGATGACAGATAATTAAAAAGCCGTCTTTTGTTTTTCGTTTCCGCCATTGTTTTTTAAGGACAGCGGCGGCTATAACTTCCCGAGAGCATAACTCAAGTTACATGTATAGACAACCTACAATGTAGAATCATGAATAAAACAGTTTTGAAAACAACACAGTGTCCTCGTTAATTTGATGTATATAACACAAAAATGACAAATTTCACCATGTGAAGGGTTTTCCCAGATCACATCACAAATCATAAAAATGTGTGTACTTTGGCTGGTAGTCTGTTCTTTTCTTGCTCAGCAAACATATTTGCTAACCTACATGTAAATTATCTGTTTACCAGCTATATAAAATTGGTCCTAGGTAAGAATGTTGCAGTACTCGGTAAATTTAAAGACCAATTTGTGTAGCATGATACCGGCTGCATGACCCATGTACATGTACAAGTGTTTGTGAACAGTTGTACATTAATTTCTTGAAAAAAATTAATATTTCTCATAAATTTACTTTCAGGTTTATAAATTGGGGAAAAAAATTACCTTAAAGGGTCAGTATCGTCACAATCAAAGCCTTCTTTCAACAGGGCATGGAATCGGTGTCCTAGTTTTACATGAACACAGTGACTGAAAATTACTTAAATTTATGCAGCAGTAATGGTAATATGACCTTATCAAGTGGTTATTTTTTTCAGTCACTGAAGTTAATTTAAATCAAGCACTACAATTCCATGCCCTGTTGATCGTGACAATATTGTCTCTTTAAACTAAAAGCCACTATTGCTAATTTTGAATATTACGTGATCAAAGTTCATGATGGTGACAAACATCCCTTAAAAATATTTCTTTCTCAGGTGCTATCATTTTAGTAAAATTAGTGAAAACATTTCCAAAATAAATCTAAGAGACAGAAATTCCATTTTGGATTGAATACAAACAGTGAAAGAAACAATGAAAATAAACTGAAAGCTTCACATTTTCATATTTTGCTGTGCACATTGGAACTCTTAATAATGTGTACAATTTTGTGCGAAAATGTAAATTATTCTTATATTTGTGTTGAGAGCCGGTCACCTCATGATTTTCAAGTTCAGTGATTCACCTTTAAACTTTATCAAGCAGGGTTTAACTATCAGTCATAGACCCCAAGAAAAGTGCTACGTATTATCACTGAATCACCACAAATTACACATTGTGTTCTTTCTGCATGATATCTGCTATTGTGAAGATTGTTGAGGATAAGGTCACCTGTCATGCTCCACATCTTGCTTATAAATTAAAATTTTGACGCATCGTACCCTTCGTTGTTGATGTTTTCCTTTCTTTAGGGGATGTATGGACTTCAGTTCATCTGTTATAAATTCTTGGTCCTTCCAAAGAAATAAATCCCACTTCATCAGTTTTACCTTAATAGATGTAAAGGTGCGAGTATAAGATTGGTAATTCAAAAATAATTTTGTTTTTTAAATTTGTCATGTGAAACTAACTTAGTATAAAGCTGATGATGGTATCAGTTTTCTCTAGAAATATATTTTTTTTCCCGAGGTACTGTCATTAACCCCAACTCCCTAGGCATTGTACTAAAACAATAAAAATCCTTCGAAATCCTCCAACTGGCTTTGTTGTCTAGGGAGTTAGGGTTAATAAGAAAAGTGATAACATTTCTGTTTTAAATTTTATAGGAAAGGCTACTCTATCCAAAATTCTGCTTTAGAATGAGTGTAAAAAATCGGATTGCATTTTCATTATTTTCTTGTCAACAACACAACTATGTAAGAAGCTGTAAGTTGGTAGTTACATGTACATTGTACATGTACATGTATGGCTTCATATTCTGTACATTTAAAATGGTGTACCGGTACATGTACAATTTGATTTGGATAAATTGTTAATTATTTGTAGAGTTTACGTAAATTTTTTATATTATTTTAAGAAGTTACACCTTATATGGATTTTTGAAAAGACTTCTGGGAAAACCTCCTCATTTTATACATGTGTACAAAATTGTTGTGACTGCTGTTGAATTATTGACTTAAGCAGAAAATTGCCTTTATATGTAGACGCCTTTATATGTATACTGCATATTGCATGTTATATCTGGTACATGCTTCTTATTGATTGGTGTAATACTAGATACAGAGCCACACAGCTGGGTGTTGCTATTCATGTACAGTCATTGGTGCTTCACCAGTGACACTGATGGATGGATAACATGCATTTAAACAGTATTAAGTGGAGATACAAATTAAATTAAAGGGAAAATATTGTCAGGATCAACAGGGCATGGAATCCCTGTGTACTAGTTTTAGATTAACCGAGTGACTGAAAATAATACCCCACAAGGTATTACCATTGACGCTGCATAAATGAGCCAGTAATTTTCAGTCACTTTGTTCATCTTAAACTAGGACACCGATTCCATGCCCTGTTGAAAGTCTGCTCTGATCGTGACGAAAGGGACGGTACAATATTGGTATGTTTTTCAGAGTCTTTTATTTGTGTCCTGCAATTTAAGTCAGAAGGCTTGCTTCTCTCTGCAGAGCTACAATAGTTGATCTGGCAAACACTTTCTTTATTGTCATACTGTTTCTTCCTCATTGGGTCAGCAGAGGTCAAAGTTCAAAAGTATTAAATGTCAACTACATGTACATGTACATATTTTCCTGACAGATTAGACTCACTCAAGTCCCAACACGGAAACTCCCAAAAGCTATGCAGAGTTGTTAAATTTTGTATTTAGTTACAGTATCATAACTCATTCACATCCCACTTTAAAAAGAAATCTGCCACTTCTTCCCAATCAGTTCCACTAATTTCCAAGCTGTTGTAAATCAAATGTAATGTTCCTTGTCAGCGAATAGACACACTGACTGAGACAGGGATAGAGAGATTGATTCCCAGTGTCTGTCGGGGGAAGAAATTTCACACTTTCCGAAGCACGCAACGATCTGGGAGGTGAGGCCGATCTGGGAGGTAATGCTGGGGCATTGTGGCTGGGTATCGTCAGCTCAGCTTGGGTGGGTGTTGTTTAATGAATTGTGAGAGTGTTTCTTGGTGAAATATTGATGCTGGCATTCGATGTACGTTTCAATTATGAATATCATGTCCGGGTTCACTGATTGTCTCAATGTATGTATTGATGCAAGCAGTGATACCTGTATCAATGACATTGAGGGGGGGGGGGGGGGATTAGATGAGGAGCCACGTCTGGGATGTTTGGGGGCTAATTTCATAGAGCTGCTTAGCAGAGAATTTTGCTAAGCAAATATTTTTGCTAAGCAATATAAAACAGACTACCAGCCAAAATGCATATGTTTTTGTATGAAAGTTTGACTGGCAATCAAAAAAATCTGCTAAGCTAATTTTTATGATAAGCAATTTTATCTTCTAAGCAACTCTTTGAAATTGGTCCCCGGTGATTGACAAGATACGTTTTCCCCTAAATTTGTATTTTTGAAAGCGGTAGTGCCAGGAATGGTTTGTAGAGTAGGAGGAAGGGGGGGGGGGGGATATGAAGTGAAAGAAGAAAAAGCAAAGTTTGAAGAATCAAGGAAGGACTTTGAAGTACATGTGTAGGAAAGAGTGAAAGCTACATTATACACCATGTAAGTTTGTAAAGATACAAATCAAAATCATCCTAAAAAATGATTCTGTATGACGTGCTCTCATTTCAGAGAAAACACAAACAAAATCTGCTTATTTTCACAAATGTTCTGTAAAAATTTTTCCAAATTTTTCTCATTGCCTCTGCAGTCAGCTGCAACCTTTACAAGTTGGTTGTTTAATGTATTCGCTCAGCGCACATCGTAGCCCTCTAGCGGTGAATTTGCACCCAGTGTCTTGATGATAGCCACTTTTGCGTCGTGTGAGCGTTGCGCGTGTACTTCTACCACCCAATGATCGCTGGATATATTCCGCGCGTACGTACATCAACTGCAAAATACGCTAAACGTGACGCACTATCGCTGCCCTTTCGCCCACAGTGGTCTAGCAACATGTGCCCTCAACAGCTCATGCACGGTGCGAATAGTTTTCAAAGAAAGTAAACGTTCTCATGGAAACATTTTTTTAAAAATTTACCGATGTTGTAGGCTTCTCTTTAAATTAGTTCAATAGGAGAGGTACCTGTTCATGCATGCAGTGCAATTACATATATGACATGAATGGTATTAATACAAAAGGACGGTTACATGTATCCGTAAACACAGGTAAACAATGATACCGAGATTCTCCGAAAAAATAAGTCATACAAAGTACAGGTATTCATCGGTGCACCGGTACATCTGAAAGGTTACCATGACAACTTTAACAAAAGATGTAAACCAAATGGAGGCCATGTCTCTGTGCTTAAATTGTGAAAAGGAAAAAACAGCTGACGTGCTTTAGTGAACAGGTGTATGTACGGGCACTGTTACTATTTACTAAGGTGAATATTTGTACGTGCTGTGGGACCTTTTTTCATAGAGGCGTAAATGTGGGGATGGGGGAGCTTGGCCCCATAATTGCCATAAAGAAACATATATGTTAGGCCTGTGATTTCTCAGGATTTTTCCTGATTTCAGGATTTTTGTACAAATCTCCCCGTGTCTCAAAATTGTCACCAATAGCCACCAAGGAAAGAAAGAAGTAGCCTGATTGTGTCCAAACCTCTAGTTTCTTGTTTGTGGGGATGTGGAGAGTCTGTAATTCCTCCAAAATTGAACATCCAGGAGGTTCAGGGAGCTTTGCCCTAGCTCTAGACCAAAGGGAGACCCAGGCCCACTACCTATTTTCCCATATTTTTTACACCCCTGATATGTACAGTGTACAGTGTACATGTACATGAAACTTACTTGCTGTAATGTTGATGATGGTATCAAAAATCCTGTGAAATATTTCTGTCTGAAGTGCTATCCTTTTAGTATAATTAATCAACTTATTTTTCTGTTGTCCTTCAGAGACATATTTTACATTTTACAATCTGAATGCATTTGACGCGTAAAGCTTGTCCCTGTAACTAGACGCAGTCTCAAACTAGATGCGAACGAACCATCAGCTGTGGGATGAATGCGTCAAACGCTAAGGTGCGCACGCGAGACGCAGTTCTCTCACACGTCGGGTACATGTACTCTCAGACTGCACTGCTTATTTTTGAGACCTTGTGCATTGTAGATACTTTGCCATGAACTAGGTTAGTACGCAAATGACACATTTCATCACATACATAATGAGTGTAGGGTATACATGCCTATGTGTTGTACATGCAGTTTACGCATAATTTCCGTATACATTGTACATATAACATTGTAAATGGCATGTATTGTAAATATTATTCATTGTCCGATCGAACCTCTATTTCGCTTTTTCAGATTTGTGCTGTATCATCATGCCTCAATACTTTTCCAGAAAACAGTAACCATGGTACAATTGGTTTTTACAATTCACGTGTTCTCATGAAGAATAGTCTTCTCAAAATCAAATTCATCAATTTACACCTTTATGCACAACCCACATAATCAAAGAGGACGTGATGCACTCACAGTTTGATCAGTCCAACTTGTAGTTCCCACGTTTTTGGTGTTCTGATCTGGATTTAACATGATCAACAATGTATTGTTCAATCCATTGTGGGGTATTAAGCCTACCATATAGAGCAAGGTTCAGTCCTAGTCTGGCTTTATGAGCCTACTGAGTATTCATCAGCGCTCCCATTGTTGGGAAACTTTTGTACCCCTGTTCAGTGCCTAGTGGTGGGGTCACCTTGTAGTCAGTAGAGACACCAATAATTGACAATCACTTTTGTCCTTCAATAGGTATTCAGTCACCACAGTGGATTTTTTTTAGGGCTGGCGTTTCCTCTTTTGGGGCATGTGGGATTTTAAACCCAGTCAACTTTTTGACAAATGCAGTCATTATGAGCACTGTCCACATGTACATGGACATGTAGGACATATCATCCATCCATCTATCCGTCCGATGATCCATCCGTCCGATGATCCATCTGTCCGATGATCCATCCGTCCAATGATCCATCCGTCCAATGAGTCATCTGTCCAAAGATGTTTTCATGTTTTTGTGGTTGGTCTTCAGTCTGAGCCCACTTTGGATTTTGTACTATTTTGGCATTCTGTCCAATGGTGAGTTCACGATATTCAACGTATTTTTACAGATATTTTATGATCTAACCAAATTTGTGAACAGTCAAGATCTTATACATGTAGCTGCATAACTCAAGAGAGATTACATTACACTTATGTTACAGCAAACCTAAATGTACTCTATTAATGTGATTTGTCCAGATTTTTCTAGATTTTTTCGGATTTTTTACAGATCGCAGTGATGTGATCCTCCGTATTTTAAAGATTTAAGCAATAAAGGTAAGCAAAGCAAACGCTCAGAACTATAGATTTCACCCCAGCGCTGTTCACAACAGCGGCCCCAATACCCCTAGCAAAATTGACGTGGATTTTTCAAAACTGCCCAATCACACCTCTGAATGGGGGTCCTATTACGGTACTTACACCATGGAGGAAGGAAATCCTTCCTCCATGCTTACACATACACTCACTGGCCATAAGTATTGCAACACACAGTTTGGAGAACTGTGTTACAATAATTTATTTTATTTTATTTACACTACTTAAGACTTCTTGAAAGTGCCTGTGTTTTGAAGTCAATGTTCTTTTTTACTGTTCTTGCTCGGAAATTATGTAATACACGATCGATGAAATCAGATTAAATGATCATTTCACCTGTTACTGTAAAGTGTTAATTTTAAGCATGTTGCAATACTTTTGGCCAGTGAGTGTATGTATCTATTTGTTATGTACACAGTAGAAGTTTGGGATTGGTGGTTCAGTACCTTGGATGAAAAACCTTAAAAACATTTCAAAAGAAAATCTTGCTAATTTAATTATTATTGCTCTGAAGGTACACAATGTACTGATAAACTGTTCTGATGTATCTTTAGGTAAAACGTGTACATGTGTACCACATCAGAACATCATGTGTACTCGAAGCAGCGGCGTAGCCACAGGGGGCCTGGGGGCACGTGTCCCCCCCCCCCACAAATTTCCATTGTCCCCCCCACGAAAAATCCTCATAGTGCCCCCAAAAAACAGAAAAGAAAAAGAAAAGGGAAAAACCCATACTCCTATGCCGCTGACTCGAAGCATTGTTGTCATCAATATGTATTTAAATTAATCACCAACGTTCCATAACTTTTATTCGTTGTCAAAGGCTTGAAGTATTTTTTAAAAGGGATGGCAGAGTTTTAGTTTTTCTTTTTGCCATTTGATTTATACTGCTTCTGGATTCAGTTGTTTGAGTTGTACATGTGTGTATTGATTACATTGCCACTATCAAGTTATATTATAATCTCAAGTGAAACAGAATGAAGAAAGAACAGATGGCTTGTTTACTTAAGTTCAGGTGAGAACACACAAGAAGAAGTGTCTTATGTTTACATAGTTTCTATGGACATAAATTCAGCAGAGATGTGGTGGAAACTATAAACCACTTGGTATACATGTAGATGTACATATTCGCTTTTGCTATAAACACTAATTATTTTTAGAAAGATTAGGTTTATGGGTAACACCATGTGTAAGCATCACTTCTTGGAAGAAGTGGGTGGTCTAGTGATGAGGATGTAGTTCTTGCAACAGCTTTGTCTGTCTTCAGGAGGATGCTGGACTGCTGTTGATGCTGTGGCTAACCCTTACCCTAAGTTTGTTTTTCATCCACTGGCCGCAAGTCTTGGTAAGGTTTTCTACTGGTAGAGTTGATTCATGGTTTGGGTAAATCTTGCTGTACCATTACACACCTGTCCAAACTGATACCAAGGGAGGCATTCCAAGTGGTTGAAGGGGTAGTTTTTGCATGCACAAACAGATGTCGCCATCAAAATAGCTTGTTAATAAGCTGTGCTTTCAATGACCTTACCTCCCACTGGCCATTTACCAGGTGATGGGCCTGACCATATTGTTTCTGTTCACATTGTAACACCTGTAGGAGTACTGTACATGTATGTGGTCCGATCCAACGAACATGAATGTTGTTCATCGTTATTTGCTGGTTTGACCTTACAAAGTAAAAATCGATGAACTTATTAGGAAAGTACGTTGTTGTAACTTGGAAATGAAGCATCAAATGTACTAGAACAAGGGTTGGTCCAGAAAAAAATTTCAGTCGGCAAACCTTGAGCTATGGTATCATGTTTCTAAGCACTGAAGATTTGCCGAGTTGTTTGTCCATTTTTTGGGGAAACCAAGTAAATTTGTCTGGTCATATTAGAATTGTGTCGGTAAATTTAACCCCAAAAAAATTGCACCACCAACTCTGATGGCAGTCGGCAAATTGGCTCCACCCCCCCCAAAGAAAATGCCTTCGCTATGCCCCTGTATATAATCCCCGCTTCCACTCCCTGATCTGCCCACAATGATTATTGTGCAGAAAATCTGATTCAGAGAAAGTGATTTGAAAGAATTATTATGACTTGTGCACGTGCCAAGGTGGTGCCTACACTGTACGTGCAATTTTACTGCAGTTTACATTGTATTGCAGGATAACGACAATTATCTGTTAGTGCAAAATACAAATTGTCTACAAATACATTGTTGTAAATGCTTTTAATTTCAGTCAGGGCCCTTAGGCAATTTGGTTGCCATGAAGGGTCCAGTGAGATTAATCTGACAGTAGTCTTTGATCTGAGCCATAATCAGTGAACCTCTTAAGGGCTTTTTGGTTTAATTGAGGAAGTTAACCTGTTTGTATAGATTTTTTTATGGAAAAAACTAAAATCAAAGTTGAGGGTTATTTTAACATACAGAAAGTCTTGATCCATGTTTCATTTATGAGTAGCACAGTTTTGATTTTTAATAAAATCTCTTTGATTTGATAATCAGACAATTTTCGACATACAAAATTGTGATTTGGAAATGTCTTGACTGAAAGTGGTCAATCTGTTATCCTGAAAAGGGGGAGGGGGGTTATGGTTCCATCCTCCGCTGCTACATGTATGAGCAAAAAATGTTTTTTAAAAACAGGATTAGGGGTAGTCTGTGATTGGAGTTACAGCTTGTGTAAAATAATTTCTTTTGACAAAAACAGACATCTAGTATTATTGTTTTTATTTTTTTTTATTTTTTTTTAACTATTATTTCTTTCATATTCTTCTTTGTGGGGGGGGGGGACATTACACTCTCTTCCTTATTGTATATGTACATGCATATCTGTGCACACATGTTCACTGTGTACATGTCAACTGGAGTTCGGGTAGCTAAGCGGGCAAAATTATGCAACCAAACCATTCCGTCAGTGAAATTTTGACTGATTGAACTTAATAATAATTTTAAAAAAATACAAAATCCTTGGGACACAGTTGCTGGTTCCATTTGACTACTTTGTTTATAAAAGCCTTATTGTACATGCGTATGGATCCATGCACACATGTTCACTGTGTGCATGTGAGTTCGGGTAGCTAAGACTAAGAGGGGCCAAATTATCTTCTTATCAAAGGCTGTCAGTGAGCCTTTTACTGATTGAACTTAATAATAAAAAAAATTAAAAACAAAAAGAAAATTTCCTTGGGACACAAATACTGGTTCCATTTTAGGGGTGTGTATTTTCGGATATTTTCGGAACCGGATACCCGAAATCAGGAAATTTCGGATACCCGGATACCCATTTTCATTTTTGTTGAAAACATGCCTCTGGTGGTGCACAAATACATGTACTGTAAATGGTAACAAAATCAACCTTTATAATACAGAGGATACTATACTTAAATCGATCTTTTCTTTACTGTGTTGTTTTTATTAAAACAGTTAGGCAAACAATAAGTTGTTTGAAGCAGCTGCTGCCAGGTCCTTTGCAGCCTTAACGATTCGATACATTGTATCACAGTTGGAGAAAAGTGTATGGAAAATGTCCTTAAAATACTACAAAGGCATTATTGAAGTGTAATATCTTGAATTTAAAGATAATTGTCTGTAAAAGTGTAAACATTACATTGTTCAAAAGTGATACATTTCTGTTCACTCTGCTCAAATGTTAAGTCAGAATAGTCAGAATTTTAAAAATGGAACCGAAAAATGGAACCGGGACAGTTTCCGTCAGGTATCTGGATACCCGGATACCCGGCACAGCCCTATTCCATTTGACCGCGTTCACACTAGATCCGGCAAGGGCGATCAACGGAGGATCAGATCCTGCAAGGGCGATAAACTGATCGCGGACGCGTTCACACTTGAGTCTGATCGTGCATTGATCCCCCTAGCCCGACCGTCGGTTCAACGGAAGTTCCACACTGCTCGTGTGACAGGTCAACTGAGCAAGGTCATTGATTGTGCGCTGCGCGGGCACACGCGTTGCCGGGGTGATGCATGCCGCCATCTTAGCTTATGTCGTTCGCTAATTTTACAGACACAGTTCGACCGACTCACTTTCACCGTTTACGTTTGATTTTTTCCTCAATAAATTACAGTTTCGCCATGTCGTGCAAGAAATAACGTAAACAACCACCAACAACACTAAACCTTAAGTGTACTATAATACTGCGACAAGAAAATACAAAATATGGATATACAAAATGATTTTCAAATACTAATGAAAACCGTGGTATTATGATAAAAAAACACGAAAGCCTGATGAGAAGGAAACTGGTCGATGCATAGAGGTAGAAATGGTCAAGCATGTGGTTCGTCACGCACGGTTGTTGCATGCAGAACAGGGATGCAAATGCCAAGTACCATTCAAATCGTGTAATGTTCTTTGTGCACAGAAATGCTGTGTTGCGTGTTGGAACCAGTGTAATAAGGGCGCTCTCATTGCATAACCAACACTGGTTGTTTACAAGCTTCATGGTTTATTTTTTTTCAACTCGCTCCAGTCTGTTTGATTAGACCGGAAGTCGGTGGGTCAAGTGCGGGGTCTGATCCTGCGTTGCGTTCACACTACGTTTTTGATCCACCTTGCAGGATCAGATCCTCCTTTGATCCCGCAATAAAGGGGGATCAAAAAGGAGGATCAGATCCTGATCGCTCTTGCGTTCACACTAGCTGTTGATCGCCCTTTGATCGCCCTTGCAGGATCTGATCCTCCTTTGATCGCCCTTGCCGGATCAAGTGTGAACGCGGCCTTTGACTACTTTGGTTAAGCCTTGCAATTTTTTGTGTGTGTATGAAATCAGTGAGGTGTTTTGACAAATGCAGACAAGACCCTGGGGAATTGACAATAGTGTTCAGGCATGGTCGCTTGTGTGGAGTTTAACCCATGGATGGGTCATGTATATGGCAGGATAAAATATTTTTCAATAAGGGAAAATTTGAAGGTCATATTACATGTATGTGGTCTTCAACACAGGATAAAGACCGCTTGGGTTTTCTTGATGATGGCTAGTGCATAGCGAAATTGTTGGGGTAGGTTTTCACAGAGCTGTTTTTTTTCTTTTTTTTCTTTCGGCTGGATGTCTGCTTTTTGTTGCTTAAAAAAATTGTTGCTTAGCGAAAATGAATTTCTGCTAAGCAGCTCAATGAAATTGACTGAAGTTCAGCCAAAGCAGGGTAGGGTAGCTATGGCTTCCTTGCTTGTCAGACCAATGAGGTCTATCAGTACATTTTCCATTTTGTTGGTAGGTACATGTACATGTACATACCATTCACCAAAATTACTCTTTGGCCCAAACACTCAGAACGCCTGGCTCTATATACACCACTGCCAAAAAGTGATTAAAAACTACAAATCGATGGCTTAAAACTAGAACTGGGTATCTCCACTTTTGCCTAAAATGTATCGTGGGGAGTTTCTGATTTCTCAGAAAGATTCAAACTTTTAAACTCATTTTTTTCCCAATGCCGATTTTGGACATTATAACCAGTTTTGGTTTTAAGCCCTCAAAATGATATGTGTTGTACATATAATGAGTCTTCAATGTATCTCCATAGTATAAGTAGTCTCAACCATGCAAACGCCGAATTGTGTTTCTAAACCATGCTTTCTTCTCTTCTCACAGAAACCTTGATTTGAAGAAACAACCATGCTGACCAACATTGGCCGAATCCAACACTGAAGCCAAGCACCAGCCAACACTACCGTTTGACAAGACTGCACATAATTATATGATGAGGCTCTCCCTAATGTGAACCGTCGCAGACCATGTGACTGCCACCATGCCTAGCGAGGAAAGAAAAGCAAGGCAGTCCGAATTAATCAAGTAAGACGGCTGGTCCGAAAATCTCGGCTACAACAAATTTTTATTTCAGTACTTGCTGCAATGGAATCGCATTAAATGTAATGACAGTAGTTTTACTTAAAAGACGTACAGCAAATTTCAAACAGACATTTCATGTCATTGACAGTACAATGCAAAGCAGTTGCAATGAGTGCATACACACTTAGTAAGGATAGAATGTCGTATCCGACCGCCACTTTTTCTCATTCAATATAACCAATAAAGTAATCCTTCCTACCCAGTGAGGTGGAGAACATATGGATGATGATGGACGTATACTTCAAATTATTCCAGGATATTTATTTCATGAAAAATCAGGCATTTTTGGTATATGACTTCCTCAGTCATGTCAGTCTGAACTTGTCAACTCCTGCATGTTAGTGACCAAAACGGTCATTGTACATGCGCAGTGGCAACTATAATATGATCCTTCTATTTTCTGAAGGGGAGGATTTTTTTAGAAGGGAAATCAAGTCCTAAAACCATCATAAAAGTGGATTTTAAAGATAGTTTTCGCTTTCTGTACCCCCAAAAATCGATGGAATAATTTTTTACTGGTTAGTGGTTATAAAAAAAATTCCAAAAAACCCTTAAAAAGTGGCGGTCGGATACGACATTCTTTCCCTTAGTAATACAAATTGTTTCACAGAAACACAAACTGATTGTAAGCTTGCCAGCAAATCTGCAGAAGTAATATTTTATAAGATATGGTTGGTTGCGATAGGAAAATCCCACTTTTGTGGCTAACTTTGCTCATAGAGGTTGGATTCCATTAAATTATGTCCAAATTTAACCTGGCATTTCCATTTTAAAAAATATCGGCGACGATGAACATCTCACTGCCATTTTCCCTACCCCTTTTTGACGAACGTTTTTAGACTGTGGGCCACGTCATCAAAACGCTTACAAAGATTACCGAGCACTTTGTGAAATGTTCAACATTCATGATTGTATTAAAAGTAACATTTTTTACTTGACTAACCCTCCTACAATCAGTGCAATTTTTGAAACAACCCATTCAGGCCACTCCAAGCCATTAGCTGTTGCCTGTGGCCTCCTATGGTTACCCTTCTGTGCACTGTCACACCACTGATATTATAGGGTAAAGTGGTCTCCCATTGATACACTGTAAAGTAAAGTAAAGTCTGTCCCGAGCCATAATGGCTCATCAGGCCGGTGTTTATCTCCGGTTTCGTTGGCATGAAACGACTGAGAATATTTCCATTCCCCCTGGATGGGATGCCAGTCTATCGCAGGTTACTTCCCTAGCTGTTGCCAGGTACCCATTTATACTCCTGGGTGAAGAGAAGCAAGTACGGCAAAGTGCCTTGCTCAAGGACACAAGCACCACGGTTGCGGTGAGGACTCGAACCCACATTCTGGCGACTCAGCCATCAGAACCCAAGTCCAATGCTCTAGACCGCTCGGCCATGGCACCCCATTGATACACTGTAGGCCATACTAATATGTTCAAACATTTACAGTGTCCTTGGGTGGCACACAGTTGATTTTGTAAGATTACTTGGAAAGGACAGCAGGCTTGTACATGTATGTACTGAAGGTTGCTAAAGAACAGAATTTAGTGGATCGGAGTGACCTCCATGTGTAGGAGGGTTCTAAGGAAGGACAATTTAAGGCTAGTTTATTTTGCAAAATATTTTATCCCTGGTTTTCTAGAGTATTTGGTTTTGTTTGTGTTTGTGTGACTGCTTTGTTTTCATTGGGATAGCATTTCCTTCAAATCTCGGGTCTTATCAAATACTAGGATACCATGATCAGACTTGGATCATTATCAGTTTACTTAATCAGATCTAATCAGGAGCTGTATGACTCAACGCTTACACATGAACAATGTGGAGTGCCATGGTCGAGCGGTTTAGTGCATCGGATTTGTGTTCTGATGGCTGAGTTGTCAGAATGTGGGTTCGAATCCCAACTGCGACCGGGGTACTTGAGCGAGACACTTTACCATAATTGCTTCTCTCCACCCAGGGGGAAATGGGTACCTGTGAGGGCAGAGTTGGTTGTTGTGTTTGACTAGCCCATACATGTATGCACTGAAATGGCAGCAATTGAGCTGTATACTCCCCAGGGAGCTGAGATGGTTTCTGGAATGATTTATGAGCCTGATGAGCAGGGGGTAATAATGTCATGCGCCTTGAGCACCAGTTTGGTGGATACATGCACTATATAAGTCTACATTATTATTATTATTATTATTATTATTATTGTACATCAGCTATATATTTAGACCCAATGTTTGTATACAAATGTACATGTAGTTCACTTTCATGTCATGTATGTATACATGTACTGTATGTCTGCCTGCCGGTGTATTGGTTACCAGGGGCACATTTTCACGCCCGTAACCAGAAACATGTTTGGGCTTTGGTCATCGGTTAAGCGTTTTCGTGAGTAAAAAGTAGCAACGGTTTTGTTAATTATTTGTTAAAACATGATGAAATGATTGTTCGTATACCGGTACACATGTATATATTTCAAGTTTATTACTAGCACTCACGAGTAAGTTCTATTTTGCAAAAATTTGAATTACACTGTATATTTTGAGAAACGTTGATGATTGAACACGTCGCAAATTGAAAACAATTTTCTGGTTACGTACGCATTTTCGTATATAGCTATGCCGTCTTGTTTCTAGTCAAGAATATGATGTCAGAAACAAGTTTCTGTTCAGGGTCGCGAAAACACACCCCTGAAAAAGCTTTAAACTTTGTTTCAAATCTTGGCTGGATTTTAACTATATAATCATCTTGTCATTTCGCTGAAGTTTTTTGAAACATCTCATCGAAACAGTGAGCTATCTCACAAACTCACTACATGTATACATGTATATCCGTTTTTCTCAGAACCAACAATTATTTTAATTCCTAAGGGATTGTTACATGGTGCTATTGCAAATCCTATCTAGTTTGAAGTTACATGTACATGTACATGTAGATTTGAAATTACAGTTTGCATATACCATAGAATAATTGTGCAATGAAAAAAAAAATCATTTCATTGATTGAAAATGCTATAATTAGACGTGATGTTATTAAATAATCAAACCAGACAAAAAAATTTCTGCATCAAGTTGCCAACTAATTTGTCAACTGATATACACAAAGGACTATAACAAAGTCTACATATAGTGCAACAGTGATCTGTCATCATCATTGCTGATTACATTCCTTGTGTTCAGCCTTAAGGGAGAAACCTTGAATTAATATTGACTGAAAACTCACGACACATTGGGCATAGAGCAGGAACTGTGTAACACGAGCCTGGGCCAATTTCATAGCACTGCTACATGTATTTACCACTGGTAAGCAAATTTTTCTGCTAACTACATGTATACCAGAAAACTTTGCTAGACATAAGCGTATTTCACAGATTAGCAAGATAATTCGGTGAGTTGCGTGAGTGTTCACCATGGATTTGTATTGTTACGTCACTCGTTTGCCAGCAATAACGGCCGGCAAGTTAGCGTGCCCTTGTCTAGATGCTTAACCAGTTCGCGTTGGGAATAAAAAAGTTTTTCTGGGCCCCTGTAGCGGGTTTCTTTTTCCAACACACACGTTAATGGAAGCTTCCACAGCGGGTGGCCGGCACTTCCGAGCATGTCACAGTACACGCGTGAATCAACCGAGCATGCATACAAATATTTGGGAGTTTCCTATGGCGTGTTTAGACGCTCTCCGATCCGCGGTGCAAAAAAAAAATTGCGTGTATACACGGCCTCCGACGCGAACTGGTTAACGGTTAGCAGCGCTATGAAATGAAGAGTACACAGTAAGCAGTAAATTGGTTGCTTAGTGGCTCGAGGAAATTGGACCCTAGTGTGCATATTGCACAAATACCTGAGATGGCAGGCTCTCTCTTCACTTGATCATTACTTTAAAAGCAAGAGATCGGTATCAATGAAAGATATGTATATCTCCAGCTTGACGTCAGTACAGACTCTCTGTCACAGTCACCAGTGGCGGACCGTCAGGGGGGGGGCTGGGGGGCAGCCGTCCCCCGGCCCGGAGGGGGAAGGCCCGGAGGGGGAAGGCCCGGACCCCTCCCCAAAGAAAAAAAAAAAAATTATTATTATTATTTTTTTTTTAACATTCTGGTGGAGGGGGGTGGGGGTGGGGGGGTGGGGGTGGTTGGGGGACCGGGCCCGAGCTGGAACTTACACAAATCAACCGGGCCCTTTCTTTATTTTGAGCTCCCCTGAAAACATGAAGTGTAATCATGACGGGTCTCTCGGAAATCACGTGTGGTTAGGGAATGATGCCTGGGGGGGCCCGACCGTGCGCTCTGCCCCCCGGCCCGGCGGTAACTTGTTCCGCTACTGACAGTCACATTGTTAATGTATATCAGTGGGTTACCCACTTTACAGTAATTGAAAACTTGGAAAGTTGCAGAACCAAATATAAATTCCCGATTAGAATTTTTTTTGAAAGTCAGTTACAAATGTTATAAAACAACCTTAAACTTATGAGAATTTGTGACATTCGATGCAATTCTTCTTCAAGTGGTTCACAAATTCGAGCTAATGCATTCTCGAAAGATCTTCATCCAGTTTCTTGCCCTAAAATCTGTAGATTCCATCACTTAAGTCTGGCAAGTTATTATTAACACTATAATAACTTATTGTGGTAATAGAAAAAGCCTTAAAAAATCATATAATGTAGAATATGTATTGTTATTATTATACATTTCTGGTAATGAAACCAAGGATCCCACAAAATCACACTTAACCAGTTCGCGTCGGAGGCCGTGTATACACGCACATTTTTTTTTGGACAGCGGATCGGAGAGCGTCTAAACACGCCACAGGATTCTCGGGAATATTTGTATAGATTCCCGGTCGACGTGGCAACGAGCCATAAGCATATGGTGGAAGACGCGGTCTCCCCGGTCACACTCTGGTGAGCACCATTGTTCGTGTTTGTGCGGTAAAAATAAACCCGCCACGGGGGTTTGGAAAAACTTTTTTATTCCCGGTGCGAACTGGTTGAGCACTGTAGTGCAGAAACCTGAGTAAACAAGGGTGTAAGTGTTTCAGAAACCTGAGGCCAATTTCATAGCGCTGCTTACTATAGCAAAACATTTTGCTTAAGCATAAGCGTATTTCACAGGTTAACAAGAAAATTGAGAGTGGCGCGTGCGCTTTCACCATGAATTTGTATTGTTGTGTCACTCATTTGCTAGCAATAACGGCCGGCAAGTTAGCATGCCTTTCTCTATGCTTAACGGTTAGCAGCGCTGTGAAATGAAAAATGTACAGTAAGCAACAACAACAACAACAAATTTAAAATTCCTTTTTTGCTTTTCTATTTTACAGAGAGACCAAAGAATTAACCAGACTACTTGGATTAATTAACACCCCTGCCAGTAAACAACAAGTAAGTCTATTGTGCCGATTTACAATCATTTTCAGTGCTACAAATTCATTTTCTTGCAAGAATGTTAGGAATTAGAAGAAGAAAAAGAAGAAAAAAATGCAGCTGACCAGAAACACAACATATTTCATAAACATATTTTAAAATTGTATTATTTTGATGTGACTCCTTCATACTTTGTCTTGATTGTAACTTTTCAATGTCAATGTACGGTAGCTGAAGTCTCTGGTTTTTTGTTTAACCCTAACCTTCCCAAATCCTCCAAAATTCTCTTTGCTAAAGTGAAGGATTTTGAAGGATTGAGGTTACATGCTACATGCTCTTTGCTATAGTGAAGGATTTTTGAGGATTGAGGTTATTAGGCATACTTGCCTTTCCATGGTACATGTACATCCATGTTTGTTGTAGTGATTGCAAGGTCAATGCTTGGGTCAATGGACACTGTTTATTGCTCCATGCATGCAGGGAGGGTCCCTGGCCATGTACATGTATCACAGATTAGAAACACATGTGTGCATACATGTCATGTGCTTGCTTTACTACTGAAAGATTTTGGAGGATTCAGGTTATGTGTAAGCAAATGGGCCTAGGGAATTAGGGTTAATGATCTTTAAAAATAAAACCGAATCTAATCTAATCTAATATTTTTTGTCAATTATTTTCCATTTTATGTAAAACTAATGTTTTATAATTTGGACATTGTCTAAATATGAATCAGATACATATTTTTTAATTTGTTCTGTTTATAATAAAAGAAAATTGACAAAATTTATCTCAATTGTTTTTTTCCCCCCCAAATTAGCTACCATCTTTAGCCTATGACCCAGCCAACAACAATAACAACAACAATGTCGTGAGGTCATCAAACGGGCAACTGAAGACCGTCAAATCCGGCTCATGCCAGCACCAAAGCTCTGAAGCAGTGGCACTGGAGGACTTCAGGTACTCGCAACTCTAAAACGTTTCATCTTTTCAGCATAGAGTGATTATTATCTGCTAAATAAAGTCAACAGGATTCAAATTACATGAAACTCTTGACTACCTTTGCTGACGGTGTTTTTGGTTATTTCTGGAACCGGATACCCATAATTGGAAATCTTCAGATACCGGGGAACCCGTAATTTTTTTTGGTAAAAACACATAAATACTCCTGAATCTATAAAATAACCAATATGAACACAATTTTCTCTTGTTTTATTAGAGTCATAATAATTTTCCGCCTCTATATTAAAAATGACTCGTAGTATCTGCATTCCCACATTTCCCCATTCCACACACACATTTTGTTAAAAAATTGGAGACTTCCATTTGTGTGGCTTAAATGTCCAGTCGAAATTTTCGAAAGTCGTGTACGGGTAATTGGAACCGAAAATGGAATTGGGTAATGACAGTTTCGGTCGGGTATCCGGGTACCTGGATACCCGGCACTGCCTTACTGTGTACTGGTAAAACTTGTAGCTTTGCATGGTGAGGAGGATAAGTAAGACTAATTGCGGTGACACCATGTGAAATTCTCAATTGAGTAGTAATTAGTTCTGAAAAGAACTGGAGGTACAACTCGACATATCGATCAGTGTGCTCTGATCGTCCTCAGGAGAATGCGTACTGTTGGGAGAATGATTAACAGAAATTATACAATTTATATTTTTGAATTATAAGCAAATCTTATTTATAATTTTTTATTACGTGTATAAGGAAGGTGATGAAACAATAGTCACGCATCCATGGTACTAGAAATCATGTCATTGTCGATTAAAATGAGAAAACGGGTAATAACAGTTTCAGTCGGGTATCCAGGTACCCAGCACAGCCTTACCTTGAAACCCCCCCTTCCCCCAAAGAAAAATATTTTTATGTAAAAATTATTGTATGTACATGTTATTGCTTTTTAGATTCGCTTTTGTTATTGAGTTACTTTTATTGTTTAGTATTAGAACCATATAGAGAGGACATTTTTCATTATCATTACTTTAACCCTCCTACACATGGAGGCCACTCCGATCCACAAAATTCTGTTCTTGAGCAACCTTCAGTACATACATGTACAAGCCTGCTGTCCTACACATGGAGGCCACTCCGATCCACAAAATTCTGTTCTTGAGCAACCTTCAGTACATACATGTACAAGCCTGCTGTCCTACACATGGAGGCCACTCCGATCCACAAAATTCTGTTCTTGAGCAACCTTCAGTACATACATGTACAAGCCTGCTGTCCTACACATGGAGGCCACTCCGATCCACAAAATTCTGTTCTTGAGCAACCTTCAGTACATACATGTACAAGCCTGCTGTCCTTTCCAAGTAATCTTACAAAATCAACTGTGTGCCACCCAAGGCCACTGTAAATGTTTGAACATATTAGTATGACCCTGTAATCTCAGTGGTATGACACAGAAGCGTAACCATAGGAGGCCACTGGCAACAGCTAATGGCTTGGAGTGGCCTGAATGGGTTGTTTCAAAATTGCACTGATTGTAGGAGGGTTAACAGATATTATGATGAAACATTATATTGCTATTTTTATTTCATCAATCTAAGAAACAAAATTGAAAACCGGCTTACTGAAATTATTATCAAAATAGAAAAGAAAACTGCATATTAAAATAGATGTTTGTATGTACAGTATAATTTTTCTAAACCAAAAATTGTTTCCCCTTGCAGCAAAAAATACCAGAGCGAAAGACATTTCAGCACACACAAACATCATAAACAGTTCGATCAGGTAAGTTAGAAGGAATTTTTTTTTTTTCAAATCAACCAAGCTGTGGCTATTTTGATAAACCTTGCTTTGAAAGACTTACATACCGTTGACAAGGCAGAGACAATGCGATATAGGGACTTACTGTGTAACTATTCACTTGCCGGTTATTTCAGTCTGATAACAAGGCAGACTTGAATAGTCCAACAGAATAAACATGCAGTATCATGGTCGCTCCGTGCGTCACAATCTCTCCTGAACAATGCACTTATGACGGGATGCCACATACACACATGATAATGACACTATTCTTTCTGAATCCACTCATGTTTAGCGTGCTGCGGAGGTGTGCTATTCTTTGAGGTTACTACAAAAATGTCAAGAGTTTGTGTGGGCTGTTAATACATAACATAATTTCACTGTGGAACATATGTCTTGATTCCCTCTTATGATGTGCTGTATTATCACCAGGAATCCCACTTCATGTATTTAAATCAAAAGTCACCCAACTCCGGCAAATGATACTTCCATTCAAAATGAAAGGCCAACGTGTCTGCACAATTAAAACGAGACAGTCCGTACAAATTCTCCTTTCACTATTGCCAGTGTTACATTACGTCTTTGAAATCTCGATTTCAAGTTCTATTTTGAGGGCCGGGTGCAAGGGGGAAATTAATATTTTTTAAATGCAAGTAGAACCGGTTCACGAGCCACGGGGAAACTCTCACTTACTTGTAAAACTTGTCAAATTATGATCCTTGGGTAGAAATTGTTTTTATTTTGGGTTGGTAAAGTCAAACCTGCTCATGTGGCCACCTAGAGAAAGAATCCACCTGTCTAATGTGGCCAGCATTGTAAAATAATAACTGTCTGTATGTTAGCGTTCTATCTTTGAGTTAAAAATAATTCATTTGCTTTTTCAAAACAGATCTTCACATCACTGGTCAAAAGTAGATTATGTCAAATGTAAGTATTATCAGTATTTGCATTGCTTTCTAAATAGATCAATAGAATGTTTGAACAATTGATTAACAAGGTAAATTGTTTTAAAAATACCATCGCCTTTAAAGGGGCACTATCATCACGATCAGAGCAGACTTTCAGCAGGGCATGGAATCAGTGTCCTAGTTTAAGATGAACACAGTAACTGACAATTACTGGCTCATTTATGCAGCAGCAATGGTAATTTGACCTTTATGTGGGATATTATTTTAAGTCATTGAGTTAATCTAAAACTAGCACTCCGATTCCATTGTCATGCAAAAGCAAGAATTATTAATTTTTGTAATTTTATTTTAATTTTTTTTTATGCAAATCGCAAGGCCGTTATGGCCTCTCCAAGGTTACTAAGTCATTGAGTTGTTACAACGACTCCACACTGAAGAAACCAGCCCCTCGCACCGAAACAAGACAAGTTAATAACCAGCCTCTTCACGGTGTGAATAGGACTGGGAGGTGTAACTAGTCCAGAACAAGGCAGTTGTTAAACTGCCTCTGCCCCTATAAAATTGTTTATAATAAGGCCATCCTCCAAATGCATTGTATACAACATGTGGTGTCATAGCCGAGCGGTCTAGTGCATCAGACTTGTGTTCTGATGGCTGAGTCGTTAGAATGTGGGTTCGAATCCTGGCTGCGACCATGGTACTTGTGTCCTTGAGCAAGACACTTCAATGTACAATGCTCCTCTTAACCCAGAAGTATAAACGGGTACCTGTGAAGGTAGAGGTTGATATTGTGGTTGAAAAAGCTTCCGATGCGCTACGGTAGCTCAGGGCTGTATACTCCCCAGGGAGCTGAGAAAGTTTAAGGATTGATATTGGCCCAATGACCAGGGATAATAATGTAAAAGCGCCTTGTATCCTTTGGCAGTTTGGTGCTCTATAAATCCAATTATTATTATTATTATTATTAACATTAACCCTAACTCCCTAAGCATTGTTACTGAACAATAAAAATCCTTCAAAATCCTTCAACTTCCTTTGTTGTCTAGGGAGTTAGGGTTAATGAACACCTGTAAAATAAAATGCAATATTTTACAGACATTTCACCGTGAAACATATTATACACTTAATAAAATGGCTCCAATGTATCACCGTAGGGTCAAAATAGCTCTTCAAACTGAAGAGCCGTCACTCTCGATCCATCTCTTCATCTATTCAATAATTCCTCCTTACACGTTTTACAAAGAGTCAATTTAGTGAGGGCCAGGTCATCAATTAAGCGCTTCACATCCTTTGTGTTTCCCCCGCGTTGTTAAAGGGAAGGTACAACATCGGTAATGCCGGCAAAACTGCTTCTATGAGTATGCTTACTCTCTATGAATCAAGATATACATTGAAGGGAAGGTACAACATTGGTAATGTTGGCCAAACTGCTTCTATGAGTATGCTTACTCTCTTTGAATCAAGATATACATTGAAGGGAAGGTACAGCATTGGTAATGTTGGCCATACTGCTTCTATGAGTATGCTTACTCTCTTTGAATCAAGATATACATTGAAGGGAAGGTACAACATTGGTAATGTTGGCCAAACTGCTTCTATGAGTATGCTTACTCTCTTTGAATCAAGATACATTGAAGGGAAGGTACAGCATTGGTAATGTTGACTAAACTGCTTCTATGAGTATGCTTACTCTCTATGAATCAAGATATACATTGAAGGGAAGGTACAACATCGGTAATGCCGGCAAAACTGCTTCTATGAGTATGCTTACTCTCTATGAATCAAGATATACATTGAAGGGAAGGTACAACATTGGTAATGTTGGCCAAACTGTTCTATGAGTATGCTTACTCTCTTTGAATCAAGATATACATTGAAGAGAAGGTACAACATTGGTAATGTAGGCAAAACTGCTCGTATGTCTACTTACTCTCTTAGAATCAGGATGTACATGTTCATGTGCATTAAACAACCACCCTGTAAAAGTTTAAGCTTATGATGTTGTATTGTTCACAAGAACATTATTATGGTCGAGCGGTTTAGTGCATCGGATTTGTGTTCTGATGGCAGCAATTGAGCTGTATACTCCCCAGGGAGCTGAGATGGTTTCAGGAATGATTTATGAGCCTGATGAGCAGGGGTAATAATATAATGCACCTTGAGCACCAGTTTGGTGGATACGTGCACTATATAAGTCCACATTATTATTATTATTATTATTATTATTATTATTATTCATGGTTTATTATTCATATAGTGCATTTTGCAGCCTTGCAGCTGAATTGCGGCAAAATTTGTCCCTAGGCCAAATGTATGTTTCATTCGTGTTACTAAAGGTCTTTAAATTTTTGTTCGTACTTGAAAACATAATGCACAACTCTTTAGACGTGTTGCCACCTTGTAATTGCCATTTTATGTTTTAAGTGTTTTCAATACCTTTTTGGGGACTTTTGTTGGTCTTTAGTAGAAATATTTGTACAATCACTAAAAAAGTTACAAAGAACTTAACCCTCCTACACATAGAGGCCACTGTAAACCACTAAATGTCCAATGTGTTGTACACATATTGTTTGTGCATATAAGCCACACTGCCCCTTTGAAGTAATCTCCAATGTACATACATGCATACAAAGACACATGTATACCACAGTTGACCTTATTTTCAGCAGGTTATACTGTAAACAAACTCCCAATAATAAATCACCATCAGCCACTGAGACCAATAAACCATACCAAGCCACCATCATCCATTGGGATTTTCAGCAGTTATTTTGTAAACACAGACTCTCCATAGTAACCTACCACCAGCCACTAGTCTGGAACAAAGTAATATGCCCTGCAATATGTCAGTCACAAACCACTAAAACCAACAGACATACGAGGCATTGTGTTGCTATGCAGTATAGCTATGAGGAGCCACTGCCTGCCATAGCAATGGCTTGGAGTGGCCTGAATGGGTTGTTTCAAAAATTTCACTGATTGTAGGAGGATTAATAACATATCACCTAATAGAATACACACATGTACATCTACCACAGACAATTGAATAGTATAAACCATTTGGCAAAGAGACATACAACATTTATAATGTCACACTAAATTAAAAATTCAGAGTGAAATTGCATTCTCCTGAAGACGATCAGAGCATACTGATCGAAACGTCGAGTTGTACCTCCAGTTCTTTTCAGAACTAATTACTACTCAATTGAGAATTTCACATGGTGTCACCGCAATTAGTCTTACTGAAATTGCATTCATTCTAACATGAAATTTAGGAAATGGTACTCTTTTCTTAAACTTGAACTGAAAAATATTTTATTTTTCTTAAAAGTGGTGCCACCTCAGACAAAATTAATGCCATCATTAGCTTGTGACTTGAGGCTTTTTTCATTAAAATATGACCGTTTGATTGATTGAATTACAAAACCCTATTCCTTCTCTTTAAGACACTCCACCCTGCTCTTAAGGGTTGACAGTAAATTATAGATCTGTATGCTCAGCCTTGACATCAGCCAATAATAATAAAAGAGACACCGTTGCATAGAGGACTATTCCACAATTAATTTTCCATTTGCAGTAAGATACACAGTTACAATCGAACAGCAGCTGAAAGAAATATCTATTGTATGGTCTGCGTTTTGAGCTAATTTATTGACAAATTCTGGCAATTTTGTTTTTTGATCCTAAAATTACCATTTTCCTTGAAGAAAGGGAAGCAAGTACTTCTAAATAGAATATTTCCAAAAGGAAATTCAAAAACATGGTTTATCAATAATGATGTTCCTACATGTAAATCATTTTTTATGGTGGCCAGGTGTTCATTAATTTAGGGAATTTTTGTAAAACCATGCCTCTAGCATATATTTTGTGAGTGTTTCATTTTAAACTGTATGTTTAGGTAAAACTTGTAGCTTTGCATGGTGAGGAGGATAAGTAAGACTAATTGCGGTGACACCATGTGAAATTCTCAATTGAGTAGTAATTAGTTCTGAAAAGAACTGGAGGTACAACTCGACGTTTCGATCAGTATGCTCTGATCGTCCTAAGGAGAGGATCGTCCATACTGATCGAAACGTCGAGTTGTACCTCCAGTTCTTTTCAGAACTAATTACTACTCAATTGAGAATTTCACACGGTGTCACTGCAATTAGTCTTACTTAACCAGTTGACGTCGGGAATATTAATTTTTTTCCCGGTACCCCGTGCGGGTTTATTTTCAGTGAAAAATCAGAAAAAATTTCTAGCCATTAATAATTTTTTTTGTCAATGAAACTAAGTCCGGACACCCAAATAAACACCTTTACTCATTGACATTTCGAGAATTAAATGGCAAGTTTTTTAATTACGGTTGTGTTTGTTCAGCACAATTAGACCGTTGGCAAGCTCCGATGCAACGGCCTATTAGCGACCAGTGCCCGGTCGAACTGACGGCATACCCGGAGAGAGAGGAAAGGCCTCGTAAACAATGGATATAAATCCATCTTTACAAATTCTTGGCTGGTACGTCAAAGGAACAGGTCTTGGATAAAGGGATTAGGCAAAAATCAACAAAAAGAGTGAACTCGTTCAGTGTTTGCAGTGCCTTTTGTCTGGGGCCACCGAACCGTGACCCCATGGACTCTGAGAAACGATTGCATGTATACAAGTCAGCCGCCACGACGGCACGCCACGTGTGGCGTGTTGACAAGTCTCCCGGTAACACACACAAAAATCGGAATGCGTGTTTAGACGCTCTCCGATCCGCTGTACAAAAAAAAAATTGCGTGTATACACGGCATCCGATGCGAACTGGTTAACTGTATGTTTGTTTCTGTGATACATGGAAAATATAATTTTTCAGATTTAAAAGGGAATCGTTACATGTAGTAAATAATGAAAAAACAGGCAGTACATCTTTAAAGGGGATTTTTCATCTATAATAAATATGGGGTTAATGGTAGTAATAAATGCAGACGTCCTTGGCCTCTGAATTACAGAAATGACTGGAGGTTTGTTAAAAAATTATAATTTGAATGTGAGTAGTGGGAACATTTTTAATGTGGAACATGTTAATCAGTCCCACAGTTGTCTGCCAAGGTTTCTTTGGAATGCTGTTATTTATCATGGTGTTATATTATTTTGTCTTGATTTTACAGAGAATGGGCGGACAGGGCACCACCCGAGAACATCTTCAGGGTTTTACTGTGCCTCCGACTGTTACTCAGAGATCAAGCATATCAGGTACTAAGGATTGCATCCATCTCAAATATAAAAGATGTGATTGTGTAGGATAATTTTCAACAGTACTTAGCGCGAAAGCGAAGCAGAATTTTTACATCATCAATTCGCAGTGTTTTTTCTGTCAATTATATGCATAAAGTTAAGCTTTTGATGAAGTACATGTAAGTACCGGCCTAAAAAATTGCCTTCTTCAAAGCTTACAAATGGTTTCCCAACAACATGTGATCCTGTTATCACCTGTGTGAACGCATGCATTCTGGGCGTTTTTAAAATTTAATTTGACCTTGCATAAGCTTTTAAAAAATGCGCATGAATTTAATTACATGACAAGTCAATGCTAATCTCATACTTGAGCGACTCAAATATCTTATCAGGAAGTGAAATTAAATCATGTCTCGTGTAGTACATGGAGAGAGATTTTTTCCACTTCGTCAAACTCTCAAGTAGAGCAAAGAAAATTGACAGTGTTCAGGCCAAACCTTATCAGTGGCATGCAGATGTCAGGAAGCACTTACATTGTACAAATTGTATCTGTTGCCATGTAAACCAATATTCGTGCATGCATAGTAATTAGTTATTGTTACTGTTAACCTTGTTAAGCATGCACAGAGAACAGATATGGCTATGGGTGAGTTCTATCGGAAAGCATGAGTCATAGCTAAGAATAATAATTTATTGATCTCTGTTCATCAATATCAACAAAGAAACTGGAAATAAATATTTAATAACATGGACATGAATCTTTGATAACACAGATCAATTTGGACTCTATGGTACCAGACAGTGAAAAAATAAATGCTCACAATTAAAAAATATTCTAATTTGTCAAATACCAAAGATATTTACTAACATGTATGTTTTTTAATATTTCTTTTTGTCAATTACAAAATATTCACTGACATGTTTTTTCCCTTTTTTTTCCAGAAAATGTTGTTTCATTTGGAAGGAGTAAAGGTGCTTTCCGAGGTCAGTAAATGTTTTATTTGAATGCATCACATTCCTGTGAATAGAAAAAAACAAGGTGTATTTTTTTGTTTTGGTGTTAATTGCATTTCAACAATAGCTCATTGTTGTTTCTGAATATTTAATTAAACATGTATCCTTTGACCTTGTGCAGAGGCATATTGTACAGAGGCAATTGATATTGTGGTTAATTACTTATACACCATTGGGCAGTGGGAAACGATAGGGCAACTGTATGCCTGCTATGTTGATGAAGGGTGGGACTGTTAACATAGCTGGCTAATTTGCTGGTTATAGCCCCACAAACAATGCATAATATATGTAGTTCAAAGAGCAATGATTAGTCATTGGCCATTGGCATATACTGGCGAATTATAGATTCATAAAAAAACAGGGGTGTGATTGGGCAGTTTTGAAAAATCCACGTCAATTTTGCTAGGGGTATTGGGGCCGCTGTTGTGAACAGCGCTGGGGTGAAATCTATAGATCTGAGCGTTTGCTTTGCTTTCCTTTATTGCTTAAATCTTTAAAATCTGGAGGGATCACAACATTGCAATTTGTAAAAATCTGAAAATCCAGACAAGTCACAACCCTGAAATATATTGTGCCATTTCACAAACTGATTTAAAAAGATTTTTTATATTTTCTTTATTCATTTCTCCTGAGGACAATCAGAGCATACTGATCGAAACGTCGAGTTGTACCTCCAGTTCTTTTCAGAACTAATTACTGCTCAATTGAGAATTTCACATGGTGTCACCGCAATTAGTCTTACTTTTATTTTCTTTAAAAAAAAATAAATAAAATAAATAAAAAAGAAGAAGAAAAAAAACACAATAAACAATCATTTGAACAAAACTTGTTGTTTGGTTTCAAAGTATCGCACTATCTTGTTCAGATCATCATTTCTTTATTCCATCTTCATGTTGTTAGCGAAGGTTTGGATTATTTCAAAGTTATTGCAAAGTTATTGCAAAAGTCCTTGTTTTGTTTTATATCACCATAGAAACTACAAGTTGTCACGAAGAGTTATCTCGAGAATGGTCAGCAGCCATTTATGGTGGATATCCTCAAAGAAATGACAAGTGAGTTTCATTTCCCCTTTAAAGGGGCAGTATCGTCATGATCAGAGCAGACTTTCGACAGGGCACAGAATCGATGTTCTCGTTTAAGATTAACACAGTGACTGAAAATTAAAGGGGCAGTATCGTCGTGATCAGAGCAGACTTTCGACAGGGCACAGAATCGATGTTCTCGTTTAAGATTAACACAGTGACTGAAAATTAAAGGGGTAGTATCGTCTCGATCAACGGGGCATGGAATCAGAATGCTAGTTTTAGATTAACTCTATGACTGAAAATAATACCCCACATGATAAGGTCATATTACCATTGCTGCTGCATAAACGAGCCTGTAACTTTCATTCACCCTGTTCATCTTAAACTGGGACGCAGATTCAATGCTATGTCGAAAGTCTAATACTGCCCCTTTAATGGCTCATTTATGTAGCAGCAACGGTAATATGACCGTATCATGTGGAATATTATGGCAGTCACTGAATTAACCTAAAACTAGCATTCCGATTCCATGCACTGTTGATCGTGACGCTACTGCCCCTTTAACATGTTGATATATACATGTATTATTACAAAGTTTATCTGATTTTAGACCCGGAGGTTGCAGGTTCAAATCCCACTCCAAGTAATTTTTTCCTTTGTTCACTCCAAGCAAAGTAATTAGTTTGAACTGGTTTTTATGCTGAATTCTATTAATGTCAGGCCAGTGATTTCTCAGGATTTTTCCTGATTTCAGGATTTCTTACAAATCTCCCTTTGCCTCAAAATTTCTAGAAAGAAAGAAGTAGCCACCAAGGAAAAAAAAGAAGTAGCCTGTATTGTGTCCAAACCTCTACTTTGTGGGGATGTGGAGAGTCTGTAAATCCTCCTAAATTAAATATCCGGGAGGTTCAGGGGGCTTTGTCCTCTAGACCAAAGGGGAAATCCAGGCCTGCTACCCACAGGAGGTTCAGGGGGCTTTGTCTTCTAGACCAAAGGGGAGACCCAGGCCCGCTACCCACAGGAGGTTCAGGGGGCTTTGTGCTCTAGACCATAGGGGAGACCCATGCCCGCTACCCACAGGAGGTTCAGGGGTCTTTGTCCTCTAGACCAAAGGGGAGACCCAGGCCCGCTACCCACAGGAGGTTCAGGGGGCTTTGTCCTCTAGACCAAAGGGGAGACCCAGGCCCACTACCCACAGGAGGTTCAGGGGGCTTTGTCCTCTAGACCAAAGGGGAGACCCAGGCCCGCTACCCACAGGAGGTTCAGGGGGCTTTGTCCTCTAGACCAAAGGGGAGACCCAGGCCCGCTACCCACAGGAGGTTCAGGGGGCTTTGTGCTCTAGACCATAGGGGAGACCCAGGCCCACTACCAACAGGAGGTTCAGGGGGCTTAGTCCTCTAGACCAAAGGGGAGACCCAGGCCCAGCACTACTTATTTTTCAGGATTTGTTACTTTTGTCAAATCACACGCCTGTAATGTTTACATAAATCCTGGCGGAAATATGCCAGATTTAATTTGCAATAACTGCCATTCAAATGCTAAATTCTGTTCCCTCGATACTTTGTTATAATCATCTTTGCTTTCAAAGACCAATTGAAAAAAAAGCACTGTACCCCAGATGTCATTGCCTTCTGTTTATGCTAGATACGAGATTCAGATTTTTACAATTTTGTGTGACTTTATATGCATTTTATAATGCCAAGTTATATTTTGGAATGTGATTTTGTTCATTTAGAAATTAATCAAACCTGTTTCAGGGATGGGCATTAGAGATGACTTACAGAACTTTTTCAATATATTTTATCTTTCAGATATTTTTCAGAAATTAGCAAGTAACGACAAGCAACGAGAATGGCTGTTAGCATGTGGTGCACATAGGGTAATGAAATTCTAAAATTATTATATTTATTTTATAATTATTGCTTGCTAATCAATGTATATAAAATGATGGTTTCCTAACAAAACCACTTGCTTTCAGGCCTGGAATTTCATTCTTGTAGGGGCAAGGCCACTTGTCCTGAGTAAAGGGCACTTCCATTAGAATATCAGAATGTCTATGGGAACATTTGTAAGGGGCACCAAGGCCAAGACCAGGGCAACGGAGGCCAGGTCTGGAATTTCATTCTTGTAGGGGCAAGGCCACTTGTCCTGAGTAAAGGGCACTTCCATTAGAATATCAGAATGTCTATGGGAACATTTTGAAATAAAATTCTAAACCCTGTGCAATAGCATTATAATAAACATGTACTTATGTTGTGGGAATTACAGAAGATTTTCAAGTGACGAGAAAACTCATCCTAATAATAATAATAATAATAAATAATGTGGACTTATATAGCGCACGTATCCACCAAACTGGTGCTCAAGGCGCATTATATTATTACCCCTGCTCATCAGGCTCATAAATCATTCCTGAAACCATCTCAGCTCCCTGGGGAGTATACAGCTCAATTGCTGCTATTACAGCGCATATAGGGCTAATCAAACGCAACAACCAACTCTGCCCTCACAGGTACCCATTTACCCCCTGGGTGGAGAGAAGCAATTATGGTAAAGTGTCTTGCTCAAGGACACAAGCACCATGGTCGCGGTTGGGATTCGAACCCACATTCTGACGACTCAGCCATCAGAACACAAATCCGATGCACTAAACCGCTCGACCATTGCACTCATCACCTATATTTGTTTCTTCTTTTCTACAGCCGTTGGTTATGTTACTGTCAGCCAGTGATGTTACGGTTCTACACTGTTCTCTGTATGCACTCATCAGCATAGCACAGAGGTAATTATTATTTACTGTACATGATGAAACTGGGCAGCAGCATGGTGTATTTGGTATAAAACTGTGAATGAATTTTCATAATTTTCTCAAAAAGACGTAATGTCATGTGACAGTTTCTCCCTCTGGGCATAAGGAAGACTTTAATACAGTTTCACATTTTTTTAGTTTCAAAATTTCAGTGAAAAAAACGCCTGCAAAATCGTGAATTATTCAGGGGTGAAATCCATGAGATCGCGTAGGGACTGAAACCCTATACATGGGACGACTACGGTGGGATTTGAACCAGGGACACCAAAAGTGAAATGCAAGAAATGGACCACTAACGCAATCTTCAAGTCTAATGATTTATTACCAAACATACAGTCACTAACTTAAAATTATATGCAATATGATAAAAATGTAAAATGATTTATGATTATTTTTGATTAATTTTGTCATTTTTGTTTAGCCCCAAGCCAATAGCTGTCATCGGAGAGCTGGATTGCATAGAAACACTGTTGAGAATCATTCAAGAATATGACATCCTGTCCAGAAAGTAAGTCTGTTTAATATTATTTCCATCAGAACCCTGCCCTCTATTGTCCAGTCTGAGAAATTGTAAACACATTTTCCTGATTTCTTCAGAAACTTGTTGACCAGTTGAGCTGCAACTATCGCAGATTGGTTTATAGTCGTATTTCTTGATTCTGCATAAACCTTGCAATCATCTAATAACCTTTTACCAAAAGTCTATTAGGCAATATCGTCATGATCAACAGGGCATGGAATCAGAGTGCTAGTTTTAGATTAACTCAGCGGCTGAAAATAATACCCAACATGATAAGGTCATATTACCGTTGCTGCTGCATAAATGAGCCAGTAATTTTCAGTCACTGTGTTCATCTTAAACGATGACACCGATTCCATGCCCTGTTGAAAGTCTGTTCTGATCGTGACGATACTGTCCCTGTAAGCAGGAATGGTTGTCCATCATATTTTACAGGATACCAGCTCAAATAACACATGTTATAAATGGCTTTGATGTGGTTGCCAGTTTTTTGTTTTTTTTTGCTTATAAAATATATTTGCCTAGCACAAAGTTAATGCTAGCTTTTTAAGCGCCACGGATAATGAAAATTGTTTCATATGACAGTGGTAATATCTTCACCTATTTGATTTGCTTTTTTTGTTAATTCTTGTAAACAGGTTGGCAGCGGTCTTGCTACGGACCCTCTGCGTTGAAAGCCAAGTTAAGGAACAAGTGAAAATATTTGACGGTATCCCCATCTTACTGAGTGTGTTGCATTGTGACAATATCAAGCTACTTCTGGAAGTGGTGAGTGAAAAATAAAATTATTCGTGAATTAAAGGGACAACATTGTCACAATCAACAGGGCATGGAATCGGAGTGCTAGTTTAAAATTAACTCAGTGGCTGAAAATAATACCCCTCATGATAAGGTCATATTACCGTTGCTGCGGCATAAATGAGCCAGTAATTTTCATTCATTGTGTTCATCTTAAAGTAGGACACCAATTCCATGCCCTGTTGAAAGTCTGCATTGATCATTATACGATACTGTCCCTTTAAATAACACATTACATTCTCTTTCCTTTAGGCCCCCCCCCTCCCCCCCCCCTCCCCCCCCAAAAAAAAGTGTCCAGTTTCTGGTCTCTGCGCACGTCGCCTCAGACCAGCGCGTCGGCATTTTGAATTTTTGAATTTGTTTTTGCTATGAAACGATGTCCAGTTGCAGCCAAAATTGTTGGATCGATTGGAATTCTGCCGTGTTGTGTTTTAAACGACTTTTTCACATGGGGGTATGAACGTTTGCCCGATTTGTGAGGCCTCTCTCTCTCAGCCACCATACTTTGTAAATGAGAAATTTGGTCCCCGCATATACAATGTATCAATGAAGTTGACCGATGACCAGAGACTTTTTTTGGCATTATCTACAGAACTTGTTTTGTTTGTACATTCAAAGAATTAAACAAATTATTATTAATCAGTAAGACTAATTGCGGTGACACCATGTGAAATTCTCAATTGAGTAGTAATTAGTTCTGAAAAGAACTGGAGGTACAACTCGACGTTTCGATCAATGTGCTCTGATCGTCCTCAGGAGAATGCCGGACTCTAGGAAATGCTGCTGCTTAAGTAGGCTGCTGGAGGATTACGCAATGACAGGATGCTGGAGGATTAGTTCGTTGAGGTGTGCAGGCGGGAACTGTTGAGACTAGGATCCTAGGAGTTGGGGGAAGGAGTGTGTGCTCACTGAACCGAATCAGTTGTTGACAAGCACGGGGGGAAGGAGGGTGGTTAATCAAAAATTAAACAATTCTTGGGGAGTTCCACAGCTTTCACCCTTTCCTCATAGGTTTGAAACATCCAAGTTGTTCTTTCAATTCTTTGTCAACATTTTTGGGAGTAATTTCACATTTGTTCCCGTCTCTTTACAGGTTTGGTGTGTCGTTCTATTATCAGGAGATCAAGATACTAGCAATGACGTCAGAATCATGGGTGGTATTCCGTTATTACTCTCCTTACTGCAGTAAGTAGAATCATTTATGCTTGTCACCATTACTACCATTTTTTTAATCAATAGTTTTTCATATTCCCAATAATTAATCATGTTTAATTTTTGTTTAAATTTAAAATTTCTATTTCCCATCCTGTGAATGTTTTGAATATCTTCATTCTTGATTCTAGTTCCTCAAAACTTAAATTCATATTTCAAAACAATTTTTTTTTTTCAATATCCAAATTGTATTTTATTTATAGGGGTAAACATTTCACGACAGACCAGACGTCAACAAGTGGCTTATCGAGTGCCAATTCATCAGGACGGATGACGTCTTTTCCCGAAGAAACGGTGAGTTCTTAAATTAACAAAAATGCATCCTCTCTTTCATGGCTTCCGCCCGAGATGGTAATTGTGTTTGATGAGCTGATGAGTGCC
Organism: Zoroaster sp. YZ-2022; assembly: GCA_029582265.1. Lineage (NCBI taxonomy): Eukaryota > Metazoa > Echinodermata > Asteroidea > Forcipulatida > Zoroasteridae > Zoroaster > Zoroaster sp. YZ-2022. The sequence continues at coordinate 14,698,736 of CM055830.1, forward strand.
CTCACAGTCTGCCGAGGCTGTATTCTTTCCAGGAAGTTGAGAATGATCCAGGAATGATTTAAATTTGTTGGATGATCAGAGTAATAAAATCGTGATGGAGTTGGCTCTATGTAAGTCTCCATTTTTATTACAAACAACTTCAGAATGAAAATCACTGTCTGGTATAAAGTGTGCCGTGGTAGAGTGGTTTAGTGCATCGGATTTGGTTCTGATGGTTGAGTCGTCAGAATGTGGGTTCGAATCCCGACTGCGATACTTGTGTCCTAGAGCAAGACACTTTACCATAATTGCTTCTCTCCACCCAGGGGTAAATGGGTACCTGTGAGGGCAGAGTTGGTTGTTGTGTTTTATTGAGCCCATATGCGCTGTAATGGCAGCAATTGAGCTGTATACTCCCCAGGGAGCTGAGATGGTTTCAGGAATGATTTATGAGCCTGATGAGCAGGGGTAATAATGTAATGCGCATTGAGCACCAGTTTGGTGGATACGTGCGCCATATAAGTCCACATTATTATTATTATTATTAAAGTGTGAATCTCTAATACTTGACTTGGTTCTTATTAAAATTTAGGAAGTCCAGCTGGTGGATATTCTAGCTTTACGATCAGGTAAGAACAAATTTAGGAATTATCTTTATTACCTCCGTCCTGTAATTACTCAGGAATTTTTCAAAATATCCAGTATTTTTTTAATACAAATCTTATACCCTATGGATTTTCCGGAAAGTAGCAAATAGATTGTTCATGTTTGATCAATGTTAAAACCAAATCTAAACATCAAGATGCTCTGTTCAGTGGACCTATGTGCTCCCAATCTGTATTTTCAGGATTTTGTCATTTTTGTTGTACTTTATTCCAGTCATGCCCCAGTTTGTCTGGAAACCCCACCCCAGACACAAAAAAAGGGCTAACTTTGCAACATTCCGATTTTAGTTATGAGCTCATGAGATACGTAACTTTTTTGTTGTTCTTGCAGCTTGTTGCTCGGCCTTAACTGAACTCGTGCTGAATGATACCAATGGCCAACAAATTGTAATGGTAAGTTTATTGCAAAAACCCAAATTTTTCTACAAATTTACATGTAAAAAAAAATATATATATAATTGTATTGAGATATTGCTATGGTGTTTACCAAACATTTTTTCTACAAAGCTAAATATTAATGGAAAAAGCTGTTCTGCAATTCCTTAATTTCACATTGTTAGAAACTCTTAGGCGTACAGGAAAATTCACTGAAATCAAACCACTTGTTTTAACAAATGTATTTCTCTCCCATAGAACAATGGCATCTATTGTCTTGGAATGCTCATCTTCCCACAAGCAGTGACCAATTCAAGAGATGCAGAAGCTGTGACCAACTTACAAGTATGATCGAGTCTCATTTATCTTCTTCAAAAAATCATTGTTTGTTTTATGGAATACTTTCAGCTTTAAATTTAACATGCCATGGCCGAGCGGTTTAATGCATCGGACTTGTGTTCCGATAGCCGAGTCATCAGAATGTGGGTGCGAATCCTGGTCGCAACCGTGGTGCTTGTGTCCCTGAGCAAGACACTTAACTATGGTTTCTTCTCTTCACCCAGGAGTATAAATTTGACCTTTGAGGGTAGAGATGGTAATTGTGTTTGATTAAGCTCGTTGCGCTACACATTTGGCAGCATGGGCTGCATACTCCCCAGGTAGTTGAGATGGTTCTAGGAATGATATTACTGGCCTGATGACAGGGGTAGTAATGTTCATGCGCCATGAGTGTCAAACTTGGTGGATACCGGCGCAATAGAAGTGTCCATTATTATTATTATAATTGATTTCCGTTCGGACAACATAAGCAAATAGACCCTTTTGACGGGGCGGCCATCTTGTTTCTCAAATACACACATTTATGGAAATCATTATGAGGCTCATGTCCAAAATAGACTGGTACCTATCAAACTTTTTCCTTGGCAATTTTAGATGAGCAGTCAGGGAGCTAGACAAATATGGCCCCATTGTGATAAGGATCTACCCTTTTCAGAAAACCTGCATAATTCATCTATAAAGATGAATGTTTTTGTATGGGACACACACAAGTACAAAAAATCAGATCTCCATACAACATTTGTGACGCGGTATGTCAAAACCAGGCGGAATTGGGCAGAGCTACGAACGGAGGAACAGCTGCAAAATGCCTTGGGGGTGATTTTTTGCGATTTTGAGATACTTGGAAATTTATGATGCTACAAATGTTTAAAATGTTCTGTAAAAGTTTCTAACTGAAATTTCATAGACAAATTATTTTTTAAATACTTTTAGAGAGGCATTATACATGTAATTTCACAAAATGATGCCTTGTTCGGGCTATTATCTCAGTTTCGATGTTTCGGACAGTCCGATTTCAAATCTTAATAACTTCGCTATGGAATATCCGATTTGAAAAAAGAAAGCGGCATTGTAAAGTGCAAGGTCTATATTTTACTAATATTTCAATTGACCTCTTGCCCAATTGTGCCTGGTTTTGACATATGGCGTCACATTTCTCTGTGTTTGGCTCAAGAGATTAAAACAAAATCTAGAATTTAAAAAGTGAACAAATTTTGAAAGATAATATCATTCAATGTCTCAAATCGTCGCAGTTTTCACGAAGTGACGGATTGCTAAAAAATCGTATTTTTTGGAAAATGAGTTTAGTCAATATTTGGACTTCAAATACTGTTATCTTTCATTTCACCAAGTTTTAATCCTCAAAACTATCTAGTTTTCTAATTAAAGTAATGAAGTTTTTTTTAAATTGAAGTAAACTGTGGTTTTAAGTTTTCACGAAGTGACCGATCGCAACCTTGTGCATGTATTACTGCATGTATTTTATGCGAACGGCATGTTTTTAAGTTTTCACGAAGTGACACAATTCGATCACGCCACACGTGTGTTCCACGAAGTTGACGCGTGTACCTATACTAATGCACAGGAAACGTCAGTTTGTGAAAACTTGACAACAGCGTGTGCAGTTTTCACGAAGTGACTGTTTGGTTTATAAGTTTATTACTCGTTTATAGTTATTTTCCTCTACAAAACGAATACAGTTACGTATCATATGAGATTTCAGCTTTCTAACAAAGTAAAAATTAATGGTCTTCGAGATTAAAATGACATCGAAACCGCGGTTTTAAAACTTGACCAACTTCAATCGCTTATATCTCGCAACGCGATTTTACCACGGCGTGGACGAATATGTCACTTCGTGAAAACTGCGACGAAATGAAAGCTTATAACTTTCTTAACCCCAGAAAAATAGCAATTCAACATTTAAATAAAATTTTTTTACTGTCAAATCCGCCCAAACATGGGTAATCTATCTTCAAGGTTTTCTCGGATTAAGACGTATCATTCAAATGTCTCTTTTCAGAAAAATGCATTCCGCACATTGCGATTCCTGTTCAGCATGGAGAGGAATCGTCAAATGTTCAAACGTGTCTTCCCCCCGGACCTGTTTGAAGAGTTCATCGACGTTGGACACTACGTGAAAGACATCAATGCCTACAAGTCACTTGTCACCAGGGTCAGCAGTCTGCCAGTGAGTCAGTGATGTCATTTTGTTTGTGGGGTTTTATGCCATACTGTACCTCCAAGTGTCTTGTCTTAAGAGAATTCCTCGCCAAAGATAAAAACTGGGATGTTCAAAATTAACCTGTGATCCATCACTTCAACTGTATTCAATAACACAAATAGATTTGTCTATTCTGTGCTGTAGTATTTAAATTTTTCTTAAAAAAAAATTAAGTTGCAATTTTTTCCATTTCTGACTGTTTTTATCAATCATTTGAAACAGTTTTTGGTTGGAAATCAGTTTCTGACGTTCTGTAGATTTTTTTGCAATTCCTAATATCACTTATCAGGGCTTCAAAACTCAGTGATAAAAACTGTAGTTTTCTTTTAAATTAATTTACAGCCCACCTTTCTTTGAAATAAAAAACAGCAACAATTTCATCATATTATTTCATAGTAGTACTTCCCCCTAGTTTTAATTGCTAATTTATAATTTTCCCCACACATCCCAGACAAAACACATCCCGGGCAAAATAAAAAGTAACAAGTTAAAGACGTTTTTGAAAATATTTTTTGCTTCTAGGAGGAACGGGTTCAAGAGATCCAGCAGAAATTCCAAGAGGCAAATCAGAACAAGGAGCCATCCAAGTCCATCTCAGGCTATCTGGTTTATGAGCATCTTGGCACTGGAGCATTTGGAAGTGTCTTTAAGGTAAGAAAATGACTCATGCCTCTCAAATACCAATGAGAAATAGTGCCCCTCACTATTGTATACTATCTAGTTAAGGAACATCTCGGTACTTGAGCATTTGGAAGTGTGTACAAAATTAGGAAAGGACTCGTAGCTCTCAAAGATCTAGGAGAAGTAGTGCTCCTAAGTATCGTATACTATCTGGTTAAGGAACATCTCGGTACTTGAGCATTTGGAAGTGTCTACAAGGTTAGGAAAGGACTCTTAGCTCTCAAAGATCTATGAGAAATATCACACCTAACTATCCTAGATTATGTAACACCCAAGTAGATCCATGAGATTTGATTGGAGGATTGTAGGTCACGCGGCATTCATTAATCAAACCATTACATGGCTTACGTCATAAACCGTGCATTTTGGTTCCATTCACCGTGCATTTTTGTTACATCCCATTTGATCTATTGCACGCTAGACCACATCATGCGTTATATATACACAGCAGTACAAAACGCCCTCTTTTGACAAGACACAACCATTCGAGCAAACCGTGCGTCATAAGCCGAAAAATAAAGTAGTGGATGCCAGAATACAATCTTGTATATTTTGTTTATTCTTATAGTTTATCCTCCAATCAAATGACAAAGATCTACTTGAATGTTTTGCATTCGTGCAATGGAGAAAATATTTTCATTCTTTGAAAGATGGAATGTTCCATTCAACTCGGCTTCGCCTCATTGAATGGAACATTCCATCTTTCAACTCATGAAAATATTCTCACCATTGCACTCATAAACATTCATTATTTGTATACTATTGGACCGTTGTCATGGTGCAGCCATCCTGTTTCTTCATACAAACCCATGTAACCAAACATAGGCTGGAATGAAATTAGTCTGGTTCCTTTAATGAAATGAGAATCAGCACTTAATCATTATTGTGTATACAGGGAATCTAACAAAGATGGCCGTAGTGTGATCAACAGGCATGATATTCTTTTGTAGGAAATCCTACCTTTTGATTTTGAAAATCCTACCATAAAACCGGGTTCCGACTAACTTCAGACCATGGAAACTTTCCTTGTGTATCATTTTATTGTAAATACCGAGATAAAAAACAGTTTCCTTGCTATACATGGCTATAGAGGTAAACTGCTATAGGCTAGTATGTGCCTAATGATAATGGCAAACATTTTCATTTTCTCACAGTGTCATCCCTGGATCAAGGTCTATACAATAAAACCAAAATCTCAAATTTTGATTTTGTGAAACTGTTTTGTATTTACTTTTATGAAAAAACAAAACAATGTGTACCTTTCTCTAAACAGGTGAAGAAGAACACGGGTGAGAACTTCCTGGCCCTAAAGGAGATCCGCTACAACAACCCCGCCGTCGGCAAGACCATCAAGGAGAAGGACAAGAGTATTGATAGCATCGTCAGCGAGCTGTCTATCATTAAGGAGCATCTCAGACATCCCAATGTCGTCAGATACTACCGGACTTTCAAAGAGAGTGAGTGGATCGTCTGTTTTTATCTCAGACCATGATCCAATTTTTTATAGAACTGCTAAGCAGAAAATATTGCTCAGAAAATTTATCTACTAAGCAAAATTTATCGAGAACCAGTCAGAAGCAATATATATACTACTCAAAACAATTTAGGGAACACCGGAATAATCTCAGTTAAAGCAAGATCATTTATTTCAGATAAACACAATGTTGCACAGAATTGATGAGAAACAACTGCACAATGAAACAGATGATAAAGGATGCATGTAGTGATTACACATTTCATGACATGACTACTGAAAGAGAGAGGGGGTTGCAAATGAAAATCCCGGTTCATGGAACATTTCAAACCTATATGATGTTAAAAATCCGGTGTTCCCTAAATTGTTTTGAGTAGTATATTACATGACAATTTGGCTGGTAACCTATTTTTGCTACGCATAACTTTTTTGTGCTCAGCAAAATTGTGTGTCTACATCACTCTACTTACCTGGAGGGCCATCTACCGATGCATATTTCCCTAATATAGCAGAACAATACGCTAAGACTTCTCACACACAATAGCGCCCTCTATTACCCATGCTGCCCTGCGGCATCACGCCATGTTAATCCTCCTCTTTTCTCTAGCGCAGGTGACTGGTTGGTCACGTTTGTTTAGCTCGCTAAACGGACAATTTTCCTTCCAGTTTTCTTGGCTTATGTTAAGACTTTTATCTGATAAATAAACCTGTGCTAGTTAGTGTTAGAGAATATTTTGCTTCAACGGTAGAGTTTTCGCCAGGTTTTCGCCTTCCTAAAATAAAGAATGGCTAAACGCGTTTGGTGAGGGCCGAGTCCGTCGCAGCACCGGGAGAATTTCTCCTCCCGGACGGGCCGCGTGTTCTCGAGTCGATTGCTCTCGGTGGCTCTCCGCCACCGCCACGGTCGTCTGCCCAGCCCCTCGTGCCGATGGAGGCGTAGGTGGTGCTCGCTGGTCGGTCGGGGGCGAGGTCGACGTCCCGCATCGATCTCGTCATGTCGGCGGTACTGGCAAGAGCGTACTGGTAGCTCCCGGCAAGGTTTCATCCAAAACTTCCTCCTCTGCCAGGGTGACCTACAAGAAGAAAGGCCCACGGCGGGTAAGGTCCCGAGTCGGGCCCCACTGCCCTCTCAAGCGGTACCTGGCAGCTCCCGGGCAAGGTTTCATCCAAAATATCCTCCTCTGCCGGGTGACCTACAAGAAAAGTCCCACGGCAGGGTAAGGTCCCGATTCGGCCCCACTGCTCTTCCGTGCCCGCTGACGCAGCGACCGAGTGCTCGGTGCAGTGGCAGTCGCCCGGTGCTGGGGTGGTCTGCCGTCCAGCGACCGGTGTCACCGCTATTGGCCTCGCCTGCCTGGCCTGCCTCGGCCGTCCACCGGGTCCGATTTCTTGGTCCGGCGTCGTGCCGTTGCCCCGGGGTCGACTGAATTATCCTCAGACTCGACCGGGGCCGCTCTCGCGAGAGGGAAGAAACGTGGTCGTTCTAACCATCGATCCTCGTCCAGTTCGGGCTCGTCGGCCCGGTCTCGCACCGGTAAGAGACGCCTGAGCCATGGCTCCGTGTCTCGGGCCGAGTTTCTTCACGCCGTGCAGTCTATTACGGCCTCGGTGTCAGCCATGTCTGCTTATCACCCAGGCGGTTTGCCGGGCCAACTCGGCCCCGCTCGTCCCCCACTTCCGGGTCTCTATCCTGACTCGGGCTGGGCGACTCAGTCTTATAATAATAATAATAATGTATGACCGGCCATTTCAAGCGGTATTGGCAAACGTACTGGTAGCTCCCCTGGCAAGGTTTCATCCAAAATATCCTCCTCTGCCAGGGTGACCTACAAGAAAAAATATTTAAAAAAAAAAAAAATAAATAAATAAAAAAAAAAAAATTAATAAATAAATAAATATAAAAAAAATAAAAAAAGGCCCACGGCAGGGTAAGGTCCCGATTCCGGGCCCCACTGCCCTTTTCCGTGCCCGCTGCCGACCCGAGTGCTCCCGGTCCAGTGGCAGTCGCCACGGGTGCTGGGGGTGGTCTGCTCGGTCCAGCGACCGGTGCTTCGATGGCCAATTCTCCCGGGCTGATAGCGTCGCACGCCGGGCGGTCTCTGCCCGGCCTGGCCTCATTGCCTCAGCCGTCCACCGGGTCCGATTTCTTCAGTCCGTTGGGCGTGCCGATGCCTCCGGGGTCGACTGAATTATCCTCAGACTCGACCCGGGCCGCTTCTCGTCGAGAGGGATGAAACGTGGTCGTTTTAGCCATCGATCCTCGTCCAGTTCGGGCTCGTCTGCCCGGTCTCGCACTGGTAAGAAACGCCGGAGCCATGGCTCCGTGTCTCGGGCCGAGTTTCTTCACGCCGTGCAGTCTATTACGGCCTCAGTGTCAGCCATGTCTGCTTATCACCCAGGCGGTTTGCCGGGCCAACTCGGCCCGCCGTCCCCCACTTCCGGGTCTCTATCCTGACTCGGGCTGGGCGACTCAGTCTTATGTGGGCCCACCTCTCACGGTCTGCTGTGCGCCCGCCTCTCCCCCTGCGTTGAGTCTCCATCCATCCTGGGGGTTCTCGGTGGAGGTGGTGGGTCCCCCGACCGTGACGGCCCCGGCGACTCCGGTGGTCCCGCCAGGGGACTCGGCCCAGTCTCCGTGTCAACTCGTCCCTCCCAGTCGGGCTCTGAGGACGAGGACGAGTCTGTCCGCATGCAGCGTCTCTCGGTCATGGAGACGGAACTGCGTTTGGTACAGCGCGACATGGTGCGGGTTTTGCAGCTTCCCTCCCTGGAGGAGACAGCTGGCTCCAGCCGTCGGTCGTTCAAGCACATGACCAGTTCGACGGCCAGTAGTACACCAGTTTTTCCAGTACTGCCACTCGACTTGGTGTGTGTTGAGTGCATGAATCCCATTGCCGAGGCGGCAAAGTGGTCTCCATATAGGAAGCGGGAGTTGAGTGGCCTTGGGTTGCGAGGAGGGCTCGCCCGTACCTGGACCAGTTCTCACGTATCTCTACCTTGGCAGTTACTGCCCGCAGGGCCAACGTGTTGGGCGCGCTATTCCTCCCGTCGGAGGGTGCGCGCAAGCGTCTAGAGGCACTCCCCCTCCTCGGCCCTGACCTCTTCGCAGGTAAATTTCAGGGGTCGATGGAGGCGGAGGCGGCGTCTCGAGGCCGCGGAGGCGATTAATTTAAACAAACCCTCTCCGCCCGCGCCTGAATCGGGCGCGTGAGGCCGACAAGGCGACCTTCACGATTCCACCCGTAAGCCGCTCAAGGCAGCTCGTGATAATTTCGGGTCGCTCCGGTGATAGAGGGCACGCAGCACGCAGCACGCGTGGCCAATCTTACACCGGGGGTCAACAGCCGCAGCCCGGCCGTGGCTCACGCGCACCGGGCCCCCCGCTATTCCGGGGGCTGGCGCACGTGACGCGCTCGGCTTGTGGCGGCCCCCCATCGACGGACCCAGGGGGGGGCCCGCCTCCGCCACTTCAGCGGGTCCTGGGCTTGATTCACGTCCGATTGGTGGGTGCTCGGAACCGTCAGCCGTCGGGCGATTGAACGCCACACTCTCGAGGGGAGCTACGGTCTCTCCTCAAACACGCCCGCCCGGTCCCAGTCGGGCGGGCGGGCGGGATTTAAGTCCACCTTTTTCTGGTTCCCAGAACGGGTGGACGCGTGGCCCATACTGAATCTCGGCTTCATCGTCAATGCCGAGAAGTCGCACCGTCCCTCGCAGGCTCCGTCTTACTTGGGGCCCAGCTCGACCTCTGTGCGAGTCTCGCCCGCCAAGGATGTCCTCCGACAACCTCACAAAGGGCCAGTCTTTTCGACGCCCGCAACCGTCTCAGGACCATCGCGACGGATGCGTCGCTGTCCGGATAGGGGCCAGTCTGCCCCACTGCTGGCGAATGGGGTATGGTCGACCGATCAGCGGTCTCTCCATGTCAATGTGTTGGGGATGTTAGCGGTGTCGCTGGCTCTCCGGCGTTCCAGCGTCAGGTTACCGGCAAGGCGGTCCGCATACGGTGCGACAACACCACTGTCGTGGCCTAGTCTCGAGGCGGGTTGTCCCCACAGAGTTGACCCTTCTCCCTCGGTGGTACAATTGATCTTCAACATGATCCGTCCTCTCGTAGACTTGTTTAGCGACTCGCACAACAACCAGCTCTGGGTTTATTGTGCGAGGGTTTACGACCCCAATGCCTGGCGGACAGACGCTCTAGCGATCTCGTGGGATGGCCTTCTGGCCTATGCCTTTCCCCCGTTCTCCCTGATCGCGAGGGTGTTGGCCACGATAGTGCAGGACGATTGCAAAGTTTTCCTCGTGGCTCGCTTTGGCCCGCAGCGTGTTTTCCCAGGCTTCTCCGACTCCTGGTCCACAGGCCGGTGGTTCTCCCCCGCAGGCCGGACATTCTTTTCCAGCCCAGGTCGAACTACCTGCACCCAGCTCCGGGGAATCTTCACCTGACCTGCTGGGTATTGTCTCCCGATCCTACACGCAGCGGGCCTTTCGGTCCGGGCTGCGGAGTTGGCGGCAGGCGTAGATCTTCCACCAGGAAGGTTCACGACAGCAGACTACGTCATTTCTGTAGATGGTGTAAACTCCACTCTCATCGTCCGCCGATTCTTCTGTAGGGGCGGTGGGTGAATTTTATTCTATCTGTTTGATAGCGGACTCGCTGTAACGACAGTTAACATTATCGTTCGGCGATTGCCGCAATCCATACTGGGTTTCCGGATGGTTCGTCAGTGTCTTACAGTAACACCCTCCACCATCTTTTTCGAGGTATGTTTGTGGCACGTCCCCGCACGTAAACTCGCACCGTCTTGGGACTTGTTTCAAACGTTAGATACACTTTCGAGGGCACCCTTCGAGCCGATGGGTAGCGCCTCTGTGCTCCATTTATCCATCAAGGTGTTTTTCCTTATGGCGGTCGCTACGGCTCGTCCGGGGTGAACTACATTCCTTGACGGTGGAGGACGGCCACATCCGGTGGGAACCGGTGGGGTCCGTCTCATGCCGCGAGCGGTTTCTTGACTAAAAATCAGTCGAGTGACTTCTCGGGACACTATTACACGCTGGCTGATTACAGTTATCCGCTCGGCCCTGAGCGGGCCGCTTTCGGTATCATATTGGGATATTGCGTTAGCCCAATATTTGTTTGTTTTATGCTGATGGGCTCGTCTATTCAGACGCTCCTTTATTGGTGTATTTACGGGCTTCTTGTTATTAGCCCGTCCTTTGCTCAGTGGTTTTGATTGCTCCATTTGTAAATCTGGCGCATATCGTTATCGCTGGGGGCATCTCATCCTACTTACCACCGCTTATGGTGAGGTGGGTTTGGATGGGGGCCATCGACGATGGCCTTTGCCCCATGGTCATGCAATAGCATCTCGCATACCCCACCGCCTATCTTCGGTGGTACTCTATGCATCGGTAGATGGCCCTCCAGGTAAGTAGAGTGATGTAGACTCCCCCCCACAGAAGTGTGGGCCGAGTCTACGAGCGAATACTTACCTGGAGGGCGCTCCCCCCCTCCTTCCCCACTATGCTCGATCGACCTCTCTGGGGTGTTCTATGAACGCTCGAGAAAAGAGGAGGATTAACATGGCGTGATGCCGCAGGGCAGCATGGGTAATAGAGGGCGCTATTGTGTGTGAGAAGTCTTAGCGTATTGTTCTGCTATATTAGGGAAATATGCATCGGTAGATGGCCCTCCAGGTAAGTATTCGCTCGTAGACTCGGCCCACACTTCTGTGGGGGGGAGTTTAACTGTGCCTGTCATCACAATTCACTTCTCATCCTAGATGAAAACCTCTACATCGTCATGGAGCTGATCGAGGGCGCCCCGTTGTACGAACACTTCAACTCCCTCAAGGAGAAAGGGGAACGCTTCTCGGAGGAGCGCATCTGGAACATCTTCATCCAGATCGTCCTCGCTCTGAGATACCTCCACAAGGAGAAGAAGATTGTCCATCGAGATCTGACCCCGAATAACATCATGCTTGGAGAGAACGACAAAGTCACAATCAGTGAGTACAACTTCCATTTTTGACTTATATTGGTTACATACTGGTCACATTTTTACAAAAAATTCCATCGATTTTGGCAGACTGACAACAAATCTTGCTCTGTCCCAGGCCAGCAAGATTGAGAAACCAATTTACAAATTCTAATACTGAAAATTTTCCTTTTTGTTACAGCTGATTTTGGTCTTGCTAGACAGAAGCAGCCAGATTCCAGTAAGATGACGTCAGTCGTTGGTACCATTCTGTATAATTGGTGAGAACCTTATTACCAATCTTTAAACTGTCATAAACCAAGCCTGTGATTTCATATTTGCATATGATTAACCTTTGCTCCCCACAATCGACCCTTGACCCACAGCCCTGAAATCATCCAAAGCTTGCCGTATAGTGAGAAAGCCGATGTGTGGGCTGCTGGGTGTATCCTGTACCAGATGGCCATGTTGAAACCACCTTTCTATAGCTCCAACATGTTGGCTCTCGCTAGTAAGATTGTGGAGGCTGATTACGACCCGGTACCCAAGGACGATTACTCAGAACTGGTGACTTCCACAATTAGAAAGTAAGCTATTTTTATACTTGCTGAACTGTGGATAATATCAAGGGCTTAAAACCAGAACTGGTTATGTCCAAAATTGGCATTTAAAAAAAAATTAGTTTAAAAGTTTGAATCTTTCTGAAAAATCAGAAACTCCCCGTAACACATTTTAGGCAAAAGTGGACATACCCAGTTCTGGTTTTAAGCCCCCGAGATATAAAAATCATCTTTATTGTTAAAATATCACAAAGATGGAACAAATAACGCAGGTCCTCTGTCACCAGAAATAATATCATACTATTAAAATTGACAGTAGGCATGGTGAACACAACAGACACAAATACTATATACAAATATTAAAACAAATGCAGAAGTTAAAATGAGGGGAAAAATATTAAGAAGTGAACAGAAAAAGACAACAAAGAATTGATTAAGATGAAAGACATCAAAAGAGATTTACTCCAAGGAATATACTGAAACACAATACATTTATTTAAAATGTTGTAAATAATTATTTTGCTCTGACTTCAACCACAGGGTCAATATGTTCATTCACAGTGTCTATCTTTGCAGTAATTGACTGCACTTGGTATTGAATAAAGTAATTCATCTACAACACTAATTGATTGTTTTTGTTTACTGCAGGTGTTTGACAGCAGATCCAGAGCAGAGACCTGATATCGTGCAGGTGGGCGGCTTAATCGCAGATATCATGATGCAGAACATGGATGCACTCAGGACCAATCAAATCAGCTTAGAAAAGAAACTGGAAAGGGAACGGAAAAGAACTCAGAGGTAAGAATATTGTTTCGGGAGTGATCAAAGAAAATAGTGCGGGATTTGAACCTCTGACCTCCAGTTTAATGTGCAGGAGCTCTACCAAGGGCGCGTTTTCGCGAACCTAACCAGAAACTCGTTTCTGACGTCATATTCTTGACCGGAAACAAGACGATATAGTTACGTGAAAATGCGAACGTAACCAAAAAATTGTTTACTCGTGAGTGCTATTAATAAACTTGAAAGATATACTGGTATATGAACAATCATTCCATCATGTTTTAACAAATAATTAACAAAACTTTGGTTACTTTTTACAATCCGCCATCTTGAAACCAAGTGTAACCGATCACAAACTTTGGTTCACGTTTGGTCAGAACAATGACGTCATCGCAGCACAACCGAACTTGCGAAAATGCTTAACCAATGACCGAATTCCCAACATGTTTCTGGTTACGGTCGCCCTATGTTGGCTGGCTCTCTTTTTTGTCAATATCTTTGTTTGTGGGGCACTATTCAGAAATCGTGGAACCAAAGCATGCTGTATATAGCCAGGGGATCACGCCCCATGTTACCTGGGAAGAGCAGAGAACGACAGAGAGTCTGACAAAGATAACCTGCAACGTGAGACACACAGGTGGATTGACAAATTTGCTGAGAGAAGACACTTGATGTATTTTGAAAACAATTTTTCTCTTGCAGACATCACAACGAGGCGACCAAGAACATGCAGAATTATCATCGTCTGTTCTTGGCATCTCAAGAGAGATACGACAGACTGGCCAATCTAGCAGGGAGCGGCGGAGCGGCAAGCATCAAGAGTGACTCTGACTCAAAGTAAGAAGACTCTTCTTCCTTTTGACCTATCACTGATGAAGACTCAGCTACGACCCTATGCTGCATACAAATTGTACCATTATGATAATTTTACTCATTATGGCATGTAAATGTACACAAATAATGTACTTCCTTTTTAGGAATTCTCCATCTTGACTTGACTGATGCATGTCCATATACAGCAAGGAGTAGAGTTTTTTTTTTTTGCGTTACAAATTTCATTTGACACTTGTGATATACTTCATGCAAATAAACTGTTTTCGTTATCTATTTGTCGAGAAATATTGGCTGAAATGTATTCAGTATCTGTGAATCTTGGCTGTGAATCTCAGCTTAGCTACGTATCCACACTTGTATGAAATTTCAGCCGGCCTTTATACGACCCATAAGGCTAAGTAAAAGCATCCCATGCACATGAGCAATCTCCACCCCTTTCAGGAACACTAACACAGCATACAAAATAATAGCGCTGTCCAAATTTGTATTGCTGTATATTCCCATGGTTAGTAGGACAACCTACCGTGTTTTCATTTACCGGCATAGTATTAGCCACAGGGGTGTCTGGGTGTCTTTTAATCTATAATCTAATCATTTATTGTTTTAAGTGCACCACATACAATTATCTCAGCACACTGTACACCTGTATAAGAGCCCTTTCCATTAAAACAGTTCCAGTAAAAGTTAAAAAGTTAAAAAGTTAAAAGATAAAAGTTAAAGTAATTAAAGTAAACAGCGACTACCATAATAAGAACGGAACAAATGAGTTTTAACCAATGACTTAAAGGATTCATAGCTGCGGGCTGCACGAATGTTTGATGGAAGATCATTCCATACCATGGGAGCAACAACAGAGAATGTACGATTACCATAATACTTAGTCATTATAGAATTCACAGGTGGAGGCTCCAAACGAATCTCACTACTCTGCCTTGTTGATCTCTGCGGAACACGGAGGTTAACCAGGTCAGTGAGGTAGATCGCGCTGTGACATTCTCAATTATTTTATAAGTAATAGCAAGGATTTTGAAACGAATCCGCTGTTCGACTGGCAACCAATGAAGATCCCGAAGCACAGGAGTAATACTCTCCGAACTCTGGTTCCAGTTATCAGTCGAGCAGCGGAATTCTGAATGAGTTGTAATTTTTCAGTTGATTTGAATGAAGCCCAAAAAGCAGACTATTACAATAGTCCAACCTGGAGGTAACAAAAGCATGAACAAGTTTCTCAGTTGAAGATTTTTCCAACATTTTTCGAACCTTCCCAATCTTCCATAAGGCAAATGACACCGATTTACAAAGACTTGTTACATGGTGCTCCATGCTCGCAGCAGAGTCTAAAAAAACTCCAAGATTTCGTACTTTGACGAAGGATGGACCTGAACATCACCCACCAAGACACCGACCGCGGCAGCACCGTCAGACACAGTCTTAAACTTTGACGAGAACAAAACTACCTCCGTTTTACTGTCGTTGAGTGCGAGCCAATTGGATCGCATCCAACATCTGATCTCGTCAACGCATGCTTCAATGGAGGCAATGACTGATGTATCCGCCGGCGTATCACAGGCGATGTACAGCTGGGTGTCATCAGCATACATGACACTACTGAGACCATGACGGTCGATAATGTCTTCAAGTGGCACCATATAAAGGGAAAAAAGGACAGGGCCCAATACCGAACCCTGTGGAACACCAAATTTCAACTGGGCCTCATCTGACACCATCGATCCAATACACACGCTGGGTACGATTTGTTAGGTACGACTTTAGCCAGCTTAAGACTGTTCCCCCAATACCAAAACGGGAGCACAGTCGCCTAGTGAGAATATCATGATCGATGGTGTCAAATGCGGCAGAAAGATCTAACAATACCAAAATAACGTCACGGTGCCGATCAAGAGCGAGTGCAACATCATTCTGCACTCTCAAGAGTGCAGTCTCAGTGCTATGTCCCTCTCGGTAAGCGGATTGACATTTTGCATACATGGAATTTGTCTTGAAATAGCAGTTCAATTGTGATAAAACTATCTTCTCGAGCAACTTTGATAAAAATGGAATGTTAGACACTGGTCTATAATTAAGTAACTCATTTCGATCCAACCCATATTTCTTAAGCAGAGGGCGCACTAAAGCTGACTTACACGCAGCTGGAAAAACACCAGATTTGAGAACTGTTAGCAATGCGACACAGAATAGGTGCCAACTGATCTGGAAACTCCTTTACAAATTGGGTTGGCATTGGATCAAGAGAACATGTTTTATCTGTCATCTTACGTACAAGTAAAATAATATCATTGGGTGTTACCGATGTAAATGAATTAAAAGACAAATTGTTTTGCACAAAATTGTCCAAAAACTCTGGGCCATCCATCAAAGCCATTCTAATATCACAGATTTTCTGTTTAAAAAAGTCCATAAATTTATGTGGTAGTAGATGAGGACTAATATCAGGTAAAATCAAAGACGATGATTTCTTATGACCAGAAATTTCATCTACGATAGAAAACAGAGTCTTCTGATCAGAGTTCTCTATTCTTTTCCGATGATATGACGCCTTGACCTCATCACAGTGTTTATTATAGATGGAACGGGCAGAAACAAAAGTTTGCCTATCAACCTCGAGACGCGTGAAGAGCCAACGCTTCTCTAAGCATCTAAGAGTAGTCCTTTCCTCCAACAGCTCCTTCGTGTACCACTTAGCTCTCGGCTTATCTAGTAATGTCTTAACCTGAATCGGGGCAACTTCATCAAGGACATTGCTAAGAGCTGTGTTATAGGAAACTGTCAGCTGGTTTACATTAGAGACATGATCTGGTATATCCTTCAGCGAGTGGTCTAACCGCTCTTTGAAGTCCGTAATATTGATGGCGCTCAATCGACGATGTTGCTTTGTGACCTTTTTAGACACTCTGTTTCATTTTTGGACACCCTATTTTATCTGTCATTTACATTTACATGTAAAGTATTGTAAGTGAACAATTTGGACACCCTGTTTCATCTGTCATTTACATGTAAAAGTATAAAGTGAACAATTTGGACACCCTGTTTCATCTGTCATTTACATGTAAAAGTATAAAGTGAACAATTTGGACACCCTGTTTCATCTGTCATTTACATGTAAAAGTATAAAGTGAACAATTTGGACACCCTGTTTCATCTGTCATTTACATGTAAAAGTATAAAGTGAACAATTTGGACACCCTGTTTCATCTGTCATTTACATGTAAAAGTATAAGTGAACAATTTGGACACCCTGTTTCATCTGTCATTTACATGTAAAAGTATAAAGTGAACAATTTGGACACCCTGTTTCATCTGTCATTTACATGTAAAAGTATAAAGTGAACAATTTGGACACCCTGTTTCATCTGTCATTTACATGTAAAAGTATAAAGTGAAAAATTTGGACACCCTGTTTCATATGTCATTTACATGTAAAAGTATAAAGTGAACAATTTGGACACCCTGTTTCATATGTCATTTACATGTAAAAGTATAAAGTGAACAATTTGGACACCCTGTTTCATATGTCATTTACATGTAAAAGTATAAAGTGAACAATTTGGACACCCTGTTTCATCTGTCATTTACATGTAAAAGTATAAAGTGAACAATTTAGACACCCTGTTTTGAAATTTCCAGCAAATTTGGACACCCTATTTCTAAATCCTGACTTACACCTTGTTTACCAGGTGTTTAGAAAGTATGGATGTGACTCTAACCCCCCTCTTATTCTGTTTCCATCTGACAGTGATGTATTTGAGTCGAGTGATGAGCAGTCCATACCAAGCAGACCGCAGAACAACAGCTTAAACGGTGGCAGGTCACGCTATATCAATACTTCCTTACTGGAGACGGACAAGAGCATGGGTGAGTTGGCAGGGATGAACAAAAACATGTATGCATCATTGTCTGATATGTGTAGGACAATGCAATGACCCCTATATGAAGTGGATTGCCACATCATCGGCACCAGACTATATCAGACACCAGCCTCATTCTGATTCTCATAGACACGTGTGTTGAAAAAACCAAGATGGCCGCCAGGTGATGTAATTAACCTATTGATGTATCTGTTTTTTGTGTATTGCAGAAAGTGGTATTGAGGAAGATGAGTCTAGCCTCGGTTGCGACAGTCTGGACAGTAGTGGGAGCAGCTCAGTCCTAGGTAGGTTATTTCCCCGAGACACTCCCAAGTGCTCCTTGTTTTCGTCTGCTGTGCCTCTCCTTAGAAATGTAGCCAAATTCTTTCACATTCAGCTTTAGTTTATAACTTATCAATTCTAACAGGATGCTCTTTGACAATTTAGTTCTTAAGAATCGGGATAAAAACCCACAGTGGCATGTTGGGACTTGGGAACCCAATCCACATGCCTACCTGAGTAGGATCTGAACCTAGGACACACCAACCTAACACCCTGATGCATGACTACTGGTGGAGTGTCGTGGCCGAGCGGTCTAGCTTACCGGACTCAAGTTCTGGTGTTAGCAGCAGAATGTGGGTTTGAATCCCGGCCGTGACACTTGTGTCCTTGAGCAAGACACTTAACCATAATTGCTTCTCTCCACCCAGGGGTTAAATGGGTACCTGTGAGGGCAGAGTTGGTTGATTAGCCCTATATGCGCTGTAATGGCAACAATTGAGCTGTATACTCCCCAGGGAGCTGAGATGGTTTCAGGAATGATTTATGAGCCTTATGAGCCTTATGAGCAGGGGTAATAATATAATGCGCCTTGAGCACCACTCAGTTGGTGGATAATAATAATGTGTGGATTTATATAGCGCACGTATCCACCAACTAAGTGGTGCTCAAGGCGCATTATATTATTATCCCTGCTCATAAGGCTCATAAGGCTCATAAATCATTCCTGAAACCATCTCAGCTCCCTGGGGAGTATACAGCTCAATTGCTGCCATTTCTAGCGCATATAGAGCAAACCAACTCTGCCTTCACAGGTACCCATTTAACCCCTGGGTGGAGAGAAGCAATTATGATTAAGTGTCTTGCTCAAGGACACAAGTGTCACGGCCGTGATTCGAACCCACATTCTGTTGCTAACACCAGAACTTGACTCCGGTAAGCTAGACCGCTCGGCCACGACACCTCATGCGTTATATAAGTCCACACATTATTATTATTATTATTATACTGACTGGCCACATTACACAATTGGCGAGTAGCATGTTCAACTGCATGTGAATCCTGGGCCCAATTTCACTGATCTGCTAAGCCCAAAAAATATTGCTTAGCAAATTTATCTGCTAAGCAAAATTGTGCTGAGAACCAGCCAGAAGCAGTATACATTACGTGACAATTTGGCTGGTAACCTATTTTTGCTAAGCATAACTTTTGTGTGCTTAGCAAATTTATCTGCTAAGCAAAATTGTGCTGAGAACCAGCCAGAAGCAATATACATTACGTGACAATTTGGCTGGTAACCTATTTTTGCTAAGCATAACTTTTGTGTGCTTAGCAAATTTATCTGCTAAGCAAAATTGTGCTGAGAACCAGCCAGAAGCAGTATACATTACGTGACAATTTGGCTGGTAACCTATTTTTGCTAAGCATAACTTTTGTGTGCTTAGCACCTCTATGTAATTGGGCCCCGGCGTGTAGGTAATCGTTAACCACCAATAACACTATAGCCAGAACACTAGAATACTTCATTTTAATCAACTAGTTTTCCACTCACCTCTTTCACCGTTTGACCTTTCACCGTTTGACCTTTCACCCCCCCACCCAACCTCTGTCTACCCCAGGTTCGAGCCTCAACCTCAGCTCCAGTCAGGGCAGGGGTACGTTTGCAGTGCCGCACCCTCCAACTGTTGCCAAGAGCAACACAGGAGGCATGCGTTCTCTCACGGTTGACGTGCAAGGTGTGTGCTTGCTGTGCGCTTGCCACAATTTCTTATGTTTCATTAATCTTGTATTTCATTGTTACTTCAAACTGAGTGAATAACCTTAAATTTCATGCCCTTTTCATTTATAACAAATGCTTTCTGTTATATTTTAATAATTTTATCGTCATCCACTTTTTAAAGCACCATTGCTTTGACCAAAACTGTTCGGTGTCACAATTTAAAGTTTCAACATTCTCATGATAATATGAAACTTTTTCTGGTGCCAATTTCATAGAGCTGCGAAGCAGAGAATTTTGCTAAGCAATATACAACAGACTACCAGTCAAAATGCATACATTTTGTATGAAAGTTTGGCTGGTAACCAAAGAAATCCGCTAAGCAAATTTTTCTGGTAAGCAATTTGATCTGCTAAGCAGCTCTGTGAAATTGACCCCTGATGTATGGGTACACAGGCCTATGAGGAAGGTCCCTTACCTAGATCCAGTGGTAACCAAAGAAATCCGCTAAGCAAATTTTTCTGGTAAGCAATTTGATCTGCTAAGCAGTTCTATGGAATTGACCCCTGATGTATGGGTACACAGGCCTATGAGGAAGGTCCCTTACCCAGACCCAGTGGTAACCAAAGAAATCCGCTAAGCAAATTTTTCTGGTAAGCAATTTGATCTGCTAAGCAGTTCTATGGAATTGACCCCTGATGTATGGGTACACAGGCCTATGAGGAAGGTCCCTTACCTAGATCCAGTGGTAACCAAAGAAATCCGCTAAGCAAACTTTTCTGGTAAGCAATTTGATCTGCTAAGCAGTTCTATGGAATTGACCCCTGATGTATGGGTACACAGGCCTATGAGGAAGGTCCCTTACCCAGACCCAGTGGTAACCAAAGAAATCTGCTAAGCAAATTTTTCTGGTAAGCAATTTGATCTGCTAAGCAGTTCTATGGAATTGACCCCTGATGTATGGGTACACAGGCCTATGAGGAAGGTCCCTTACCCAGACCCAGTGGTAACCAAAGAAATCTGCTAAGCAAATTTTTCTGGTAAGCAATTTGATCTGCTAAGCAGTTCTATGGAATTGACCCCTGGTTTTCACCTTTCTATTATCACACGACTTTGTATGTTTTTGGTTGAATAATGCACAATAGCCCCTTATCACACTGCATCAATATATGTCTAGTTCCCAGACTGTCGATATCAAAAATAGCACCATTTTATAAATCACTGTTTGATAGGCACCAGTCTATTTTGGACACAAGCCTCACTATGATTGTGATTGACTTATGTATAAGTTAACCAAGATGGCCGCTCTTTGAAAATGTCTTTTGCACTGAATAGCACTGTTGAAAATGCTGCAAAATAAAAATAAAAAACATTCAAATAGTTACAGAGGTTTTTCTTCTAATGAGCAGAGCATCGTCTGTGCTGAGTTCATATAATTGTTTTTGTAAGAATCCAAATTATGTATATCTTCATTTTGAATTTCTTTCCCAGCTGTTAATCGAGCCCTTGTCCAGTCGGGTCTTCCCTCACCCAATGAGGTTGCAGCACCAGGTACAGAGAAGGGTCGGTTGCTACGGTCACAGAGTGGATCATTTGTCGAGACCCTGAAGAGACAGTCGTCCAACAGTGGAAAGCCCAGACCACGTAAGTGCCTCCCCACTTTTTAAAGTATTGAATCCAGTCTTATAAAAAAAATTTTTTTTTTTTAAACGGAAATTAATATTCCATCACTTTATAAGTCATCTTTATAATTTTTTTGAAAAGATTTGTAGCAAAGGTCAGTTCTATCCATTTTGGTTAATCAGTTTAGATGTTTTCAATTAATTAACAATATAAAGATGATAGAATTATATATATTTGTAAATTGTTTTGTAAAATTTACTTATTAAAAAAAAGAAATAATTAACTGTTGCAAAATAGCTTACCAACCACAAATAATAGTAATTGGCATCAAGTTTCTACCAAAGCATGTCAAAATGACACTTATCCAACCATTTTTACTTTTTGACTTTTCAAAAAGATTATTGAATTGTTTTTTACAAGTACAGTGCAATAATTTTAAACATTTAATTTCTCCCACAGCTTCAGCTGCAGCGACCCTAACCATCTCGCCTCGCAAGGTGCGACAAATCAGCGACCCTGTCCTTAAGATGCTTCACACTATCCACAAGATCATCTTCATCTGTCAGCTGCCGCCGACGCTGTCCCCCAACCCTCGCCGTAAGGTCATCGAGAGGTTCAAGAAGGCTCTCTTTTCCCCTCAGAGCAGCTCGGTCAACCTGAAGAACGAACTAAAGAAGGTAGGTGTGGTGTCAAACTATTTTTATCATCAAACGAATTGACACGGAATGACCCCCATCATAACAGGCCTGTGATTTCTGAGGAGTTTTTCCTGATTTCAGGATTCTTTTACAAATCTCCCTTTGCCTCAAAATTTTCATGAAAGAAGAGAAGTAGCCACCAAGGAAAGAAAGAGGTAGCCTGTATTGTGTCTAAACCTCTAGTTTATTGTTTGTGGGGATGTGGAGAGTCTGTAAATCCTTCACAATTTAAACATTTTTCAGGATTTTTTACTTTTGTCACAAGACACCACTGACATAAGCATTTTGATATTCATATGTAGTATACACCCTTTAAATATACATTACAATACGTTTTAACCCATGTCCGCCGATCTACGTGATAACCCGTAGATATGTAAAACGCTACAAACGCCGACCTACGTGATTTTCCGTACCGTGTTTTTGTCCAATTCCAATTTACTACGTTTTTCCGATGACTGTATTTCATGATTATAGATATGAAATTAGACAAGTCTGACATCATAATAAAGTGCATGTTCTCCTCTTTCCATCAGTATATAATGTGTCTGTGTCAGTGATTGTAATATTCTCTAAAAAAGGAATCTTTCTGATTGTGTGCAAAAACAATGTATCTCTGTGCGGGGGCTTAGGCACATACAGTATTTTGTGTGTTTACATGGTTAGGCGGATATGGGCTAACTGATTTAATAATTTTTAACTGATAAATCAGTTGTTTATCACCTGACGCAAGAATTTCATCAAACTATAAACAATACGTTTTAATTAATAATTAAGACTTGTAGCTTTGCATGGTGATGAGAATAAGTCAAGACTGTTTACAGTAACATCAAGTAATTCTCTTTTCTGAGTAGTGGTTCTGAAAAGAACCAGTTGGTTACAACTGAACATTTGGATCAGTATACTCCGATCATCTTCACTCTAAATGAGAGACCGTCCGTTTGGCCACAGTTCCAAACAATTGGCTTTCTTTCATCCATTGTTACAAATATTTTAAAATTATCAAATAAATAAGAACCCCAAATTTCCCTCTCCAAAAATCGACCACAGCTCATAATCGGTTCCAAAGAGCTGATTGATCTCAATCTATGCACCAACGAAGCGTCCTACCTGCTGAAGCAAGCCAGTCACGAGGAGTCACACATGCAGGTATCGGGGGAGAAGCCCTCTAGTGGCAGCCTGGACCCTAACGACACGGAGATCGGTATCACCTACGAGCAGATGCAGATGTTCATTGAGAGTGTGTTGGTGGAGAGCGGGTACTACGCCATGTCGCCAAATGCAAGGTGAGACGCATGTCCGAACAAACAGCGAAAGAAAGGAACACTGAGGACTGTACTGGGGCTTGCTTGTTCGTCTGGAATGTTCTACTCATGAGATTGGGATATGACACAGTTGGAGTCTTTTTGATGATAGGTGGCAGCAGACTGGTTCTTTTCCCATTGTTTATGTAATTTTGAGCATGAACATGATATTGTGAACAATGGAAACGAAAAAGTAAGTTTGCTGCCCTCTAGTGTCTCAGAAGTCTCCCATTCTCTTTAGGAGTGCAAATGGGCAATTTCACCTACATGTACAGATAGTGGCTTTTTCCATTAACCCTCCTACAATCAGTGCAATTTTTGAAACAACCCATTCAGGCCACTCCAAGCCATTAGCTGTTGCCAGTGGCCTCCTATGGTTACCCTTCTGTGCACTGTCACACCACTGAGATTGCAGGGTAAGGTGGTCTCCCATTGATACACTGCAGGCCATACTAATATGTTCAAACATTTATAGTGGCCTTGGGTGGCACACAGTTGATTTTGTAAGATTACTTGGAAAGGACAGCAGGCTTGTACATGTATGTACTGAAGGTTGCTCAAGAACAGAATTTTGTGGATCGGAGTGGCCTCCCATGTGTAGGAGGTTTAAACTCCTAAACTAATTACTTTTGTAACTGGAGGAAATATTTAACCTTCAGGATTGTGAAATCATAACTGCATTATGTCCAACTTAAAGGGGCAATATCGTCACGATCAACAGGGCATGGAATTGGAATGCTGGTTTTAGATTAACTCAGTGACTGAACATAATACCCAACATGATAAGGTCATATTACCGTTGCTACTGTTATAAATGAGCCAGTAATTTTCAGTCACTGTGTTCATCTTGGACTAGGACACCGATTCCATGCCCTGTTGAAAGTCTGCTCTGATCGTGACAATATTTAACTAGTAGCAACACTACTACATAGCTTGAAATAGTGGGATATGTTGTAGTCACAGTGTCATATAGTCAGTGAAGTACTTTAAGTTCCTTGTCACAACATAGTCTCAGTACTTCAATGTCCTTAGTCTATAATTGAGCTTTGGCTCTTAGGACATTTTAATAATAATAATAATAATGTGTGGACTTATATAGCGCACGTATCCACCAACTAAGTGGTGCTCAAGGCGCATTATATTATTACCACTGCTCATAAGGCTCATAAATCATTCCTGAAACCATCTCAGCTCCCTGGGGAGTATACAGTTCAATTGTTGCCATTACAGCGCATATAGGGCTAATCAACCAACTCTGCCCTCACAGGTACCTATTTAACCCCTGTCTTGCTCAAGGACACAAGTGTCACGGCCGGGATTCGAACCCACATTCTGCTGCTAACACCAGAACTTGAGTCCGGTAAGCTAGACCGCTCGGCCACGACACTCCATTCTGAGATGATGATATTCTCTTTCCCGTAGAATGCATTCATTGTGTTCTGAGCCATTGTTTTTTGTTTTACAATTTCACCAATCTATATATATCGCGGAACCCGCTGCTATACAGTGCGTATCAAAAAAAAGGTAATCCGAATTCAGGGCGTTAATATGCCAAGGTTATTTAGTTTGACAATTTACATGTAGTGTACCAAAGAAGAGGAACTCCTCAGCTTTCCATTGATACCTGTATCGATCCATTGCTGTCACACATGGCCGAGTACATTGTTATTGAAAATGGCAAATTCAAATCGCATTTTTGCAAGTTTGGGTAATCAGTTCAAGGCAGTCTGAAATGGACGCATCACTTGACTGCCTAGATGATTATGTAAGATTTTTAAGCTGGTGCAGTAATCGTCTGTTACGACATCCTTTTCTTCAAGTTGGGTATTTAAGAAGGGCCTGGGTTTAGGGACAGGTAGTTGGAAAGATGGTACAACTAACGACTGAACAGCGAGTTTTCGTGATTACAACATTTCACCAAACTCACACTTTGCAGCAAACTCGCGATGCTTTCAGGAACGTTTCCCAGAACGGAGCCCCAGCAGCCAAAACCATCTGGGCGAATGTTAGAAAATATCAAGAGTATGGCACTAGCCTCAACCGCAACAAGGGAATTCTGGCAGGAGCGCGCACGGGCGATCAGAAGGGAACATTGCAGCAGTAAGGCAGCAACTTTGGAGCATCCTAGGGACACCAGCGCAAGGCGAAATGGGCTGAGATTGCCTTCGCGACATTCAACAGAATCACGAGATTGGACCTCCACCAGCATCCATATCGGATTCACATCCGACATCAACTTCGCCAGGAGATTTTGCTAGAAGGCTGGCGTTTGCCAGATGGTTGATAGCCCGTGCGAGAGATGTCAATTTTCTGCGGAATCTCGTAATCGGCGGCAAGCTGCTTTCTCCATGAGCGGCAAGGTCAATACGCATAATGTTCTTGAATATGCACCAGCAAGACACCCCCAGAATTCAATTTTGAGGTTAACATGAGTCGACAAAAGTGGACTGTTTGGTTAGGACTTTGTGGAAGTGGTCAGCTGATCGGACCGTTTTCTTTCAAAGGAATGTCAATGGTAACATGTATCTGCAGATGCTCAATGATAACGTTTTACCGCAGCTGCAGGAACACTTTGAGCGACAGGTTCGTGGGGTCTTCAGACAACTCTGGTGGGCCCAAGATGGCGCC
Source organism: Zoroaster sp. YZ-2022 (assembly GCA_029582265.1). NCBI lineage: Eukaryota > Metazoa > Echinodermata > Asteroidea > Forcipulatida > Zoroasteridae > Zoroaster > Zoroaster sp. YZ-2022. Next base: position 14,724,745 of record CM055830.1, read on the forward strand.
CAGCACATCGCCTTATCGCTGTCGAGATCGCCTGAGGGAACTCTTTGGCCCGAGTCATCGCCGTCAACCATGAGGTGGAATGGCCACCAAGATCACCTGACCTCACACCATGTGACTATTTCCTTTGGGGACATTTGAAGAACAAGGTGTTTGGAACTCCTCCCGTGATCTTGATGAATTGCAGGGCCGTATTCGAAATGAAGTGGATGCTACGCAATAATCCGGCTATGGTGAGACGAGCAGTGCAGGACATGCTCCGTCGCTGTCAGCTTTGTGTCGAAAGGGGAGGTGGACATGTTGAAGGTGTGGGTGCATAAAAGGGCAATGTTAGAAGAGATTCTTCTTGAATAATGTCCAGTCATTCCTAAAGAAAATCTGGTTTATCATACAGACTTTCACTAATTATCCTGCCTTGCACTGATTACCCAAACTTGCAAAAATGCGATTTGAATTTGTCATTTTCAATAACAATGTACTCGGTCATGTGTGACAGCAATGGGTCAATAAAGGTATCAATGGAAAGCTGAGGAGTTCCTCTTCTTTGGTACACTACATGTAAATTGTCAAACTAAATAACCTTGGCATATTAACCCCCTGAATTCGGATTACCTTTTTTTTGATACGCACTGTATAGGATTCTAGCCGGCCAATCATCATCGGGCAAGCTCGGTGGTCGAGAGGTTAAGACGTCTGCACTAGTAAGCAGGAGGTCGTGGGTTTGAATCCTGCCCGAGTCGCCTGTGTAGTTTTTTCACAGACACTTGGAAAGCACTGAGTATACAGTGCTATACACACGTCGGTGTAGGGCAAAATTAAAGCAATTGGTTTATCACGCGACGCAAGAATTTCACCAACCAACAAATGGAACATTTTCCCCTCTTCTCCCTCCAGGAATCGCAGCTTGCCTCTGGGTCCGATCCTCACAAGCCCTCCAACCCTCAGGAGGCATAATGCTTATGAGGTAGGAACAACCTAGATTCTCAAAGACTTCACAGTCGACACCAAGGCACAAGAGGACATGCTTCAACCAACACCGATGGGTAATGACAAGCAATGGTGTAGTTTTAAGCACAGCTAACCTTTTTAATTAAAGTGGACCGTCACTGTTGTGAAATTTTTTTCCATTTGTTTTTGATGGACCAAATTTTTTTCTTATCACATGTGGGATTAAACTCTTGGTAAAACCATTGAATTTCTCTTTATTTTTTAAGATGTACGGTCTGTAGAGAGGTGTGGAGTTTATGAAAAGTGTGAATTAAGCAGGATTTTGTTTCTTCTTATTGTTCAGTGTGTTTTAGTGTTACATATTCAAACGTATCTTTCACACATTGCCAAAGCAGAATGTAATTTTACGAATAACATCGTCTGTCTTATAGAGAATACCAAATGTTTGTTTAATTCAAAGATTTAGATAATAAGGTATAGAAATGGATTGAGATTTGTGGTGAAAGGTTGAACAAAATTGGAAATGTTGAGGCCATGAGAAATATAAATTTTGTTTTGCGGGCAGAAGGGCAAGTTGAGTATGGTCAGTCACTCGGATGTTTTTAATTTTTGCTTATATTTTTTTCAATTTTTAAAGAATAATTTTCTCACTTTTTATAGTATCCTTTACGCTTTGAGCAAAAGTGTTCAATACCATTATTGAATGTTTCAAAATTCTCACGATAAGATTAGACTTTTTCTTGTTCTTCACCTTTTAAGTTCTTTCAAGGGAAACTCACTTGAAACAAATTCTACGTCGTTTGAGCCCGCAAAACAGATATTTGTATTTGGTGGCCTGGATGAACAATCTCAAATATACTACTCAAAACAATTTAGGGAACACCGGAATAATCTCAGTTAAAGCAAGATCATTTATTTCAGATAAACACAATGTTTCACAGAATTGATGCGGAACAACTGCACAATGAAACAGATGATAAAGGATGCATGTAGTGATTACACATTTCATGACATGACTACTGAAAGAGAGAGGGGGGTTGCAAATGAAAATCCCGGTTCATGGAACATTTCAAACCTATTTGATGTTAAAAATCCAGTGTTCCCTAAATTGTTTTGAATAGTATATTATTTTTGAGAGGTTGTCAGTTAAGCTCTATATTCAGCTACATGTAGCTGTGTTACTCAGACACTTAACTCAACGAAACTAAAGACATTTGTGAAGTGGAATTTGGTGTTGTATTCTCTTCGATATGAAAGATTTATCGCCAGTGTTTGGGCCGATTTGACATTCAAAAATAGATTTAAATGCTGATTTTCAATATTCCTTGGGTTAACTCTCCTACTTTTGGTGCCTTTTTCAGACAAGTTGATGCACCATTTGAAACCATTCGGCTATGGAAACACCAAGTGTAGTGTATCCACCATTCAAAAACCATTTGAATGGATTTGAATGGTAGTAAAGCTTGCTACCAACACTTTTCAAATGGTATCACCATGTGTGTACAAAACCAATGGCCATTTTGATAAGTGGAAATTTTGAATGGTTTCAAATGGTCAAACAGTAGGAGGGTTGAGGAAGTTACAAGCTTTCATTTGAGGCATTTAGTGAAAAAAATCCATCAAGGGTTAGTACTAGTAAATTAAAAACACAAATTAATAGAATGCTCAACCACTGTTTTAATCCTCAGCTTGCATGAGGGCGTGTGCAGTCTTCCGATTGGCCAGCACGGCTGTCAATCAGAATCAAGCACGTTTTAAATATTACTTTTATACTGTTTCTGACATCCAAAGTTCATAATTTGTTTGTTTGTTTAAAAACAATATTATCTTTCAGAATTCGTTCACTTTCTAAATTCTATTTTTTGGGTCTCTTGAGCCAAACACGGACGATATATCGTTAACCCTAACTCCCTAGACAACAAAGGCAGTTGGAGGATTTTTCAAGGATTTTTATTGTTCACTAACAATGCTTAGGGAGTTAGGGTTAATAGAGAGAACAGAGACGGTAGTGTCGAACAAAGTAATTGTTGTAAAAAGTAAAAGATGATTCTATCTGGTCGCAGGAGACTTGTACAAACAAATACTCTATATAGCACAAAACAAAATTCTATCATAAATGTTTCTATAAACTGACTCAGAGAATATATTGTAAATTTGGATTTCAAAGTTTGTGGTTTGCTTGACGAGAACACATCGGGGGTGTGTTCAATGAAATATATATATATCATCTTCCGTCCAATAAAGATGAATGTATGAATAAGGTTTATATTTTTTATAGGTGCTTGTGTATATTATGTGTGCAAAGTTTGAGTGTTCTTATATCGATATTTAATTGATAGTTCATGGTATGATTAATCCGTCCACTAATTATACATGTGATTGTGTGCCGGTTTATAATCTGCACTTTAACTAAATGTTTTGGATGTAGATATTATTATTATTTTGTATGGGATTCACGTGAGGCATGACACTTAAGTGTAAGTTGTATAGTCCTATCTGTAGGGCTATCCAGGAGTACAGTGTCTACTGTGGAGATAACAGGTGGGGTTTAGTTGGGGCCGGGCCGGGGTGAGGTGGGGTGGGGATGGGGTGAGGTTTTGGAAAGGGTTTAAAACCAGTTAACTCTTTAAATGTAAACAAATGTTAATTCTATACACATAGTGTTTACTTGACCAGTTTAGAATGTACAGAAATGATGAACCAAGGAGCAGAGAATTCATGTTGTGATGAAGGGGAGGGGTGGGGGTGGGGGTGGGGGTGGGGGTGGGGGCTGTGGAGGTGGTAGTTTAAATTGAGTTTACTTTAACTCTAACCACCCCATATCCTGGAAAATCCTCCAAGGAGCACTTTTTGGGAAAAATTCAGTCACTATTGGAAACTTGTACATGTACTTACACCTCTTCAAATGGGGCAAAATTACTACCTGGCAAGAAGTACAGTCCATAAGTGCTGAATATGAAATGAAAATGCATGGTTGCATTTTGAAGATAAGGGCATGTTTCTAAAAGTGCACTGGAGGATTTTGGAGGATTCAGGAAGGTTCCTAGCCAGAATACCTAGGGGGGTTAGGGTTCAGGAAGGTTCCTAGCCAGAATACCTAGGGGGGTTAGGGTTCAGGAAGGTTCCTAGCCAGAATACCTAGGGGGGTTAGGGTTAATGAATTAAAAATGGTTTTAAAAATGGATGTCCCATTGGCTTTGACTTGGTCAAAGATATTGACAGTTGAGATACGGCTAACTACAGGGATAGATAGCTTGTTATTTCATGGTTATTGAAGGTTCAGCTTCAATAATTATTTTGTTGTTCACCACCAAAAATATGTTTAATCCACATATTAATTGTTTAATTTTCTGCACCATTCCTATGACCAAGTGGTAGTAACTGGTACATGTACATGAATATTTATGTGTTAGCTAGGAAAGAGGATTTAACTTAATTATGCCGTACTGTATTCGAAATTAATTGATTGATTTTCTAAATTTCCAAAGAAAAAATAATTTCAGTAAATCACTGAAATACGTTTTGAGCACAGTGCCTAAAAACTTTCACCATTAAAACTTTTTGAAAAAAGGTTTGTCTAACGATTTAGAATTTAGATCTACATGTAATATTTCATTCTTATCAAATTAATATTTTGTCAATTTTGAAAATTCTGTTGTTTGAAATTGTTTTTTTTTCAAGTCCATCACTTTGTTTGTTTATTAAGTGATTGTTCAAACTTGAAACTAGCACCTTTCACTTACTAAACACATTCCATAATATTTTGAAGTTGATTTTAAAATTTGATTTAGCTGTCCTGAGGTAATTAGCATCTCATGAATATTTAATAATTACTCATAAGTATTCATAAATTATTCCATTAGTTTGTGTGCCACTATATCACATCCGTCCAAGTGATAAAGAATTATTTGCATTTGTTTTTAAGTAAAAAATCTAACAATTTTGTTAATATTTATGTTTGAAATCGATCCTCCGTCCGGATAGCAAATACTTGTGTGCACATTTTTATTTGATTTTGGTTCTGTTATTCTGTTTGATTTGTACACTCACTGGCCAAAAGTATTGCAAAATTAGCACTTTACAGTAACAGGTAAGATGATCATTTAATGTGATTTCATCGATCGTGTATTACATAATTTCTGAGCAAGAACAGTAAAAAAGAACATTGACTTCAAAACACAGGCACTTTCAAGAAGTCTTAAGTAGTGTAAATAAAATAAAATAAATTATTGTAACACAGTTCTCCAAACTGAACTTTGGTGTGTGTTGCAATACTTATGGCCAGTGAGTGTAGTTACTGTTGTAATTGTATTCATTATAACCATACACCTTCATCTTATACAGGCCTCTGATTTCTCAGGATTTTTTTACAAATCTCCCTTTGCCTCAACATTTTCTTGAAAGAAGAGAAGTAGCCACCAAGGAAAGAAAGAAGTAGCCTGTATTGTGTCCAAACCTCTAGTTTCTTGTTTGTGGAGATGTGGAGAGTAAAATCCTCCAAAATAAAACATCCAGGAGGTTTCAGGGGGCTTTGTCCTCTAGACAAAAGGGAGACTCAAGTCGGCTACCCATTTTTCAGAATCTTTTACTTTTGTCAAATCACACCCTTGCATACAGCGGACATCTTGGTTTTCTAACACACAAGTCTATGGGAATCAGAATGAGGCTTGTATCCAAAATAGACTGGTGCCTTTTAAATTGTGATTTAGTTTTTCAAGGTAAATTATTAATTGTGGTCTGGGAACCAGATAAATATGGATCAAGGTCTGTTATTAGTATTTTATGTATGCAGTCCTTATGTGCACAGCATTTATGATACACAACTTACATAATTTGCTTTTTCAAGGGAAGGTACAACATTGGCAATGTTGACCAAACTGCTTCTATGAGTATGCTTACTCTCTTTGAATCAAGATATACATTGAAGGGAAGGTACAACATTGGTAATGTTGGCAAAACTGCTTCTATGGGTATGCTTACTCTCTTTGAATCAAGATATACATTGAAGGGAAGGTACAACATTGGCAATGTTGACCAAACTGCTTCTATGAGTATGCTTACTCTCTTTGAATCAAGATATACATTGAAGGGAAGGTACAACATTGGTAATGTTGGCAAAACTGCTTCTATGGGTATGCTTACTCTCTTTGAATCAAGATATACATTGAAGGGAAGGTACAACATTGGCAATGTTGACCAAACTGCTTCTATGAGTATGCTTACTCTCTTTGAATCAAGATATACATTGAAGGGAAGGTACAACATTGGCAATGTTGACCAAACTGCTTCTATGAGTATGCTTACTCTCTTTGAATCAAGATATACATTGAAGGGAAGGTACAACATTGGTAATGTTGGCCAAACTGCTTCTATAAGTATGCTTACTCTCTTTGAATCAAGATAGATATTCAACAACCATCCTGTACAAGTTTCAGCACAATGAGGAGTCTAAGTCATAAGTCATAAGAAAAGCAGTGTCATTTATGACAAGATTTCACAGACAAATGTTTAGAGAAATTAGATTACATTGTGCCTGGACCATTTGGCACTTGAAAACGGTTTTTATTGAATATTTGAATGAACTAAAAATTTAAGTTTCAATTGAAGTTTTGATTCCCCTCCCCCTAAAACTATTCAATGGTATTTGTACATACTTGTCCTCTAAACTGTATATATTTTGTAAAAGACAGATTTTTGTAGATATTGTATTTTTCAGCACATTACATTTTTCTCATATTCGAGTGAAACTTAAACTGTAAATATATGCTATTGTTATGACTGTCAAGTCGCACTAATGTTTTATTCTTGTTTATTTTTTTGTTGTTGCTTTGTAAGCATTGTTTGAATGGAAGGAATTTGATGGAAGGAATATTTCATAAATAACATACTTTCGTTTCAAGAATTAATTTTTTTTTTTTTTTCCCAATGGCAAGCAGGCCTGGCCTCTTATTTTTTTAATTGAATTTCTTTTAAAATTTTTGTTAATTGTCTTCGAATTTACATACAAACTGTTTGTGTTGTTTGTAACGGTTGTGGCCACCTGGATAAAGAGGCCACCACCTGTCTAATGGAACCAACCCTTTGGTATGCATATTTACCTGTTTATTGTGGGCACGTGTTTGTTTGTTCCTTTGGCTGTCCACTAAAATTGGATTGATTTTAATTTGTTTTTGATTTTCCTAAAACCGTTAATAATTATTTGGATTGTGTGAATTAATTGTTTAGTTTGATGCCGTCCAACTGCAGTCAGCTGTTTAGTTTGTAACCATTTTAACGAGCTTTTTGTAGTTGTTACTTGTAAAATTTGTTTATTTTTTTTTCAGCTAATGTTTTATTTTGAGGTTAAATTGGTCAAAGCAAAAATTATTGTGTTCTTATAGTATGTCCAATTTCATTCACACTGTTTGATGCAGCACTGTTGTCATTTCGACCGTGCCTTGCAAATTAGATTTACATACACACACATTTTCAAAGAAATATCATAATCACTGTTCACATTTTGGTATGTACTTCACAACAAAGTAACGAGTGTTTATGATGCATTCCAATTAAGTAAAGACTGTTTGCGGTGACACCATGTAGAAATTCTCTTTTGAGTGGTTCTGAAAAGAACTATTTACCACTAAAAAGAGAATTTTTACATAGTGTCACTGCAAACAGTCTTTACTTATTCTTTTTACCATGCAAAGCTACAAATCTTATTACATGGTGTCACCGCAAACAGTCTTTACTTTCTTTTCACCGTGCAAAGCTACAAATCTTACTACATGGTGTCACCGCAAACAGTCTTTACTTATCCTTTTTACCATGCAAAGCTACAAATCTTACTACATGGTGTCACCACAAACAGTCTTTACTTATCCTTTTCACCATGCTAAACTAAAGTCTTATTTGCATTCCAATTATGTCAAGTTTCTCAGTGGTTGGCAATTTGTTACACGTGTCACGTGTTTATTTTACCAACCTTCTTCTAAGTTATGAACTCTGGTTATAGAGTCGATCGGAATCCAAATCATGACTTATAAATTTGGAATTATGACCAAAGAAATTGGAATGCAGTTGTACATTATGATTATAGTGTACAACTTGATTTTAGTCTAGTCTGTTCTTTTCAGAGTAGGTAAATCTTGTGTAAATAGAGATCACCCACTGGCCTATTGTGTTCACTGTACTTCTTAAAGGCTTATTACAGCACAAACGTTCCTTTTACAATGAAAAAACTATTCAGTTCTATTGTAATTTCCTCTGTGTGCCATATGGCTTATGGTTGAAATAAAACATGTTTGAAAGTGATATAAACAAAAATTGCAGATGACTTTTGTTATTTTTGTTACTAATTTATTAGTGTGTAACATTTACTGAAAGGTTACAATCTAATTGTTATTTGAAGTTTGTTTAATTGTAGTATAGTGTATGTTTCCTTTTTAATTAAAAAAGTACAAAATTTGCAGAAAAAAGGCTTTCATGGTTTTAATCGAATAGCTTAATAAAATAATGAGTCAATGTATAAAGTGTCAACATAAATATTGTACCAAAGCATATACAGTGTGTCTAAAAAAAAATGCAAACAAAATTTGACGGAATGCCAGACGTAGAATGAGTAACCAACATAGATAATATAGGTATGGTTTGAAAGATACACCTTTCCACTTTAAAATGAGACATCAAACATCCAAATCTGATAATTTTTGACAGAGTTATGAGTACTTTTCCAAGAGAGGTCAAATTGACGATGGGACCAAGTTTTTAAATGCAGTGATAATCGATTTTGTTTAGATGTGCAAGTGTTGCAATGTGGATGAACTGTTGATGATTACATCCCTTCCCCCTCAACATGCCCTCCCTCTCGCTCAATACACAGGCGACATCGTCTCTCCATGTCTCCCATCGCTCTCCTAACAACATCTGGAGTCTGCCGCAGGACGTCAATCTCAGCTGTTATTCTGTCACGGAGAGTCTGCAGGTCCGGAGGGGGAGTCGTGTACACCTTGGATTTCAAGTATCCCCAGAGGTAGAAATCACACGGGGTGAGGTCTGGAGATCTCGGTGGCCATTCATGCACATGATTCAACGCTATGACACGGTCTCCGAATGCTTCATGAAGGCGGTCTCGGACAGCCAGTAGACGATGAGCCGGAGCGCCGTCTTGAGCCCACCACAGGCGCCTAAACACACCTCGCTCCTGAACCTCGAAATGTTCCTCAAGGATGGGGATGACATCATCATTCAACATCTCAAGGTAACGCCGGCCGTTGAGGTTGCCCTGAAAAAATACTGGTCCGACAATGAGGCCACTGCCGCAGAGGCCAACCCAGACACTCACTTTCTCACGTTGGAAGTTGTGCTCGTAATTGAAGGGAGGTGGATGTTGTTTGGGGGCGTACTCTCGAACATTGCGTGAGTTGACTTTTCCGTCGAGAGAAAATCCAGCTTCATCGCCAATGACGAGATGATGGACGAATCGCACATCTGCCTGCAGCTGGTCGACGACCCACTGACAAAAATTCAACCGTCTTGGCAAATCCGGCGGTAGCAGCCGATGTCGCACGCGCATTTGGTAGGGGTGCATGCCCAGGTCCAGCCGAGTGATGCGATTGAACGTGGCATGTGGTAGGCCCAGTCCATTCCGTCTTGCACTGACATGCGGGTTGGCATCCAGCTGCGCCTCCACCAATTCGATGTTTTTCGTCGACCTCCCAGTCCGATGTCGCCCGGAACGCCCTCGATTGAGATTGAGGCTGGTACCCTCCCTCCGGTACTTTCGCAGGTTTCTCCAGATAGTGCTGGCTGCAGGTGGATCTCGATCTGGGAATCGCTGCATAAATGCATCGATGACACCATTTACTCTTCCAGTACGGATATACTCCGTGACACAAAAAACTCTCTGCTCGTTAGTTAGCTGAACACCAACCATGATCAATGTTTGACGAAAAATGAATTGACAGTACACAGTTGCACAAGTTAATTAAGCACATTACATAATACTCTAAAAAACTGTTTAGCAAGTAAACACTTTTCTTGGTATCAGTTTGTAAACATGTTTACTAGCTGAACGCACATGTCCAATTCCTAAACATCAATTTTCATTAGCTAAAACACTATCCGTCCTCATGCTAAAAATGTTTAGCATGTAAACATGTTTACAAACTGATAGCAAGAAAGTGTTTAGAATTGTGTTTACTCGCTAAACACATTTTTGTAGGACAGGCAATTATCCACACACAGGCAATTAGGCTACCTTTGTCCCAATGCCTAAAATTGAAAACTTGGTCCCATCGTCAATTTGACCTCTCTTGGAAAAGTACTCATAACTCTGTCAAAAATTATCAGATTTGGCCGTTTGATGTCTCATTTTAAAGTGGAAAGGTGTATCTTTCAAACCATACCTATATTATCTGTGCTGGTTACTCATTCTACGTCTGGCATTCCGTTAAATTTTGTTTGAATTTTTTTTGAGACACACTGTATAGTTCCCCCAATGAAAAAATAAATCTGGCTATTCAACCGTTGTTGGGCGAAAGAGGGCGCCGTCTAAATTATTAAAAATGTAGGTTTGCAGCACTGATCTCAGTCTATTATAATTATAGTGACAGTACAGAGCATTATGCAGAGCACATTATGACGTTAACTTCAGCAGAGGGCGCCCTAACAACCCTAACCCTAACAACCCTAACCCTAACATCCCTAACCCTATAACAACCCTAACCCTAACAACCCTAATAACCCTAACAACCTTAACCCTAACCCTAACCCTAACAACCCTAACCCTATAACAACTCTAACGCTAACCCTAACAACCCTAACACTAACCCTAACAACCCTAACCCTAACAACCCTAACAACCCTAACCCTTACAACCCTAACCCTAGCCCTAACCACCCTAACCCTAACCCTAACCACTCTAACCCTAACCACCCTAACACTAACCACCCTAACCCCAACCCCAACCCCCTAACCCTAACGAGTCTAACTCCCACCCCCGAGTCTAACCAATCACTCACCAATCACCTCCACTAATCAATCAATCACTCACCAATCACCTCCACCAAATTGATCAAATCGATCACCTCCACCAAATCGATCAAATCGATCACTCGATCAAATCGATCACCTCGATCAAATCTATCAAATCAATCAAATCATCAATCAAATCGATCAAATCATCAATCAAATCAATCAAATCATCAATCAAATCAATCAAATCAATCAAATCATCAATCAATCAATCAAATCATCAATCAATCAATCAAATCATCAATCAATCAACCAAATCATCAATCAATCAACCAAATCATCAATCAACCAAATCATCAATCAATCAACCAAATCATCAATCAATCAACCAAATCAACCAATCAACCAATCAATCAACCAAATCAACCAATCAACCAACCAAATCAACCAATCAACCAAATCAACCAACCAACCAAATCAACCAACCAACCAACCAAATCAACCAACCAACCAACCAAATCAACCAACCAACCAACCAAATCAACCAACCAAATCAACCAACCAACCAAATCAACCAACCAACCAACCAAATCAACCAACCAACCAAATCAACCAACCAACCAAATCACCCAACCAAATCAACCAACCAAATCAATCAAATCATCAATCAAATCAATCAAATCATCAATCAATCAATCAAATCATCAATCAATCAACCAAATCATTCAATCAATCAACCAAATCAATCAATCAACCAATCAACCAACCAACCAACCAAATCAACCAACCAAATCAATCAACCAACCAACCAAATCAACCAACCAACCAACCAACCAACCAACCAATCAATCAATCAATCAATCAATCCAATATGTATGTATGTATGTATGTATGTATGCATGCATGCATGCATGCGTGCATGTATGTATGTATGTATGTATGTATGTATGTATGCATGCATGCATGCATGCATGCATGCATGCATGTATGTATGTATGTATGTATGTATACTTATTTATTTCTTCTTTCTCCCAGAAACAATGTAAAAGTAGGATTATTTCTGTTGACTGAGCGGCTACATAGATTTATCTATCTAATCTGTCTATTGGGGGACAGAGGCAAATTGTGCTGTGAATATTTGTTGAGTTGGTTTACACTAAATACATTAATTTCTTAATTAAATTATGTATTATATATATTTTTTCTATTTAATTATTTATTGGTGTATTGATAAATTAATTTATTGAAAAACTATTTCAACAAGTTTTTTTTACAGGCCTGTGATTTCTCAGTATTTTACAAATCTCCCTTTTCCCTCAAGGAAAGAAAGAAATAACCTGTATTTTTTCCAAACCTCTAGTTTCTTTGTTGGGATGTGGACAGTGTGTAATCCTCCAATATTAAATATTCAGGGGCTTTGTCCTCTGCCCTCTAACCCTCAGTCCCACTACCCATTAATTTTTCAGGATTCTTTACTTTTGTGAATGTATATTTTTATTTATTGATTTACGAATTTATAACATGTTTATTAATTTTGCTAAAGATTTTTCACAGGTAGGGAAAGGCAGGCCTGCTACAATGATTGTTTTATAAAAATTTGTTGAATATAAATAAGAATATTTATTTTGATGAAGATGTCAAATGATCTCTGTGTCTCAATGTTTGGTGTACTTTGCAACTTACAATCAGGAAATATGTATTACTATGACTGTTGGGATAGTGAGCGACAGTAGCGCGGGCAAAGTGTTTTAACCGAGTGTACATGTATTACACACCGGGGATAATCGGGCGAAGAGAAATTATAATTTTAAAATGCATTTTCTACCATTTTAGAAATTGGTGCACACAATTCTTTTATGATAAATTGTCTCTGAAGTGACTGTTTATCAAGAACCTGCAGTAGATATGGCTATACCGTTACGCCACCTTTCATTCTGAATATTGTGTCATTTCAGCACAAACTTCTTCTGTGATATATTTGCTCTGAAGTGACGATCTATCTACCTCCATTAAGTTGTCTACCGTTACCACCGCCTTCCATATCTCAATCATGACATTTTGTGCACACACTTCTATGATATATTTCCTCTGAAGTGACGGTCTATCAAGTACCTAAAGTAAGCTGGCTACCGTTACACCACCTTCCATATTTCAATATTGTGACATTTGAGCACACACTTTTTCTGTGATATCTTTCCTCTGAAGTGACTATGGAATTCCATACCTGCCATTTTAAACGTGGCCCGTCGCCCTTCTAAACGTCGCGCGTCGACCGTCGCGTGTCGCCCGTCGCCCGTCGACCGTCGCGCGTCGACCGTTGCGCGTCGCCTTCAATGTGATTGATCAGTTGACCTTCGGGGTATTTTTTGTAATGAAATAGAAGCATCAAATAACATTTGCAAAAAACAATAGTCTTCCTTCCAAGTTCCCATTTATAGGCCTACAAAATCACATAAAAATCACAATTTCATAACACAGGCTCTGTTCCATTTTGCTAGGAATATTGGAAAAATTCACATAGGAACTTGGAAGGAAGACTATTGTTTTTTGCAAATTTTATTTGATGCTTCTATTTCATTACAAAAAAATACAGCGAAGGTCAATATTGATCAATCACACTGAAGGCGACGGTCGACGGGCGACAGTCGACGGGCGAATTATTTCCTCATCCATCACCTTTGGCAGTTGTTGCTTCAGAGGTGGTTGTAAACGCTACGCTCTTAAAGCAAGCTATATTCGAGCGGCTGAATATAGTTTGTGAGGGACATTCGTTTTAGGAAAATATATCCTAATTTATGGGCAGATTACTAAACGAGACAAAAACAACTAAAATAAAAGAAATCAGACACAATATGTGAACAATAAAATAAATGAACGTACTGGTTTAATAATTTATAGACTGACAGTGACGTGTATAGCCTATTCTGAATATTGAATACTGAATAAACCCTGTCACGGTAATATGCGCCATGTTTTTGACGGGGCAAAATTGTTTATTTCGAACATTCGTTGCCGTCTGCGACCCAGCGCTCGAACTTCACGCACGCGTCTGGAATGTACGTGAAGTTCGAGCGCTGGGTCGCAGACGGCAACGAGTGTTCGAAATAAACAATTTTGCCCCGTCAAAAACATGGCGCATATTACCGTGAAAGGGTTTATTAGACCTCTCTGTCGGAGGGGTTATACGCTGCCAAATACAATGAAATAAATTGGAAATAATTAGCAAAGGTCAGTACTCACTTAAACCATGGAGGAAGGAAGAGACTTCCTCTATGCTTAAACAATCTGCGCCCGCAGAAAAACAGTTCCCTCCGGCCGCCGCTTCCGACCAATAGTGTACACACCCGCAGTTAAAGTGGCGCCTCTCCCGACTTGCACCGCCTAATGAGGAATTTGACGGAACCTCTCAGTGTTTTAACTGGCGCAAAGACACGACCGTCTTTTGGCTGACCCTAGCTGCACTTGCACTATATACATGCAGCTTTATGAGTTGTTTTTTGTATGTCCCCACTTGGACACCGTAGTATTTTGATCGCGGTTGAATATAAATGTGAGGTGGAATGTGGTGCTACTATCGACTTGACGCTGGTGTGGATGCAGAGATCAGTGATAGTTACCCCTGTTTATTCTCAACTTATGCACATTTTATTTATGATTTTTATTCATATAAACGAATTCGGAATATTTGAAAACTACACAAAAAAAATGTAAAATAAAATAAATGTTTAGTTGCATGCGTATCATATGGTTCATCACAGTTCTTTTCATCTAAAAAATGAGATCATAGAGTACATGTATATATTTAACTCTATGAAGTATGAGTGAAATATCATTGATCACTATAAGAAGTTAATCTCCAATGTGAAATATAGGTAACTACTTTTATGATGTACGTATGAACATTATTGGTGATCAGTCGATTCCCAGGTAACCTTTTGTCTCACTGGTTTACAAAATGTATCACGCAGTACGCATACGCACCATTAATCGGGGTACCAGCATAATAGGAATTTCTAAAACGTCCGTAAAACACAGACCTTAGAGCTAGCTATAGCGCTACTAGTACTAGACTGCTAGTATACATAACATAGCCTAATCGTACACTTATCAACGTCACGTTCAAGTTTTCGTGTTGCCAAACTATGTGTAATGTTTTCTTAGTAGTGTTATTGTAACTGTAGACCAATTCTAGGTAAGTACAGTGGTTTACTCAAATAATTCATGTTCCAATTCATTTGTCTAGTGCATTTATATCGTTATTTTTAATCAAGCGGTTGGTTGCCAAACGTCAAAATGTACTTCACCAGTTCCGTGAAAAAAAGACGACCAACTTTAACCCTAACCACCCCATATCCTGCAAAATTCTTCAAAGGTGAACACTTTTGGAAAAATTCAGCACTGTTGGAAACTAGTGCTGAATATGAAGGATCAACGAAAAGGAATCAAGATAAGGCATGTAACTTTTTTGTAAGGGGCCGTCCAAAGTACGTACGCACGAAATGCCGACTTTTTTGAGCCCCCCCTTCCCCCTGTACGCATGGCATACGCAGTGGCTCCAACCCCCCCTCCCCCCCTGTACGCATACGCATTCCATATCTCTTTTTGACTTCTCAGACTACCTTATTCTAGCATCATTAAACGTCACAGTACACCTGCTAGTGCTAGTACTAGTAGTAATAACTAGTATGATTCGCATGTCGCATGCAAAGACTGAAATAAATCACAAAATGTTGACAGAAAAAAATTTGCAAACATTTTTATTAACAGACCAGGATGATTGATATTGTGCTTCCGTTAGTTGCAACTGTTTCTTCTTCGTTGGATTTGCTTTTTTGTACATCTCCACAAGTTTAGCGTAGCGCCCCGAGTTGGAATTTCCCCCGGTACTAGCCATTCTGACCGTGTTTTTTATACGACAAAATAAATGCAGGCTTCAAGCCACTATTTTTTCAGTGTTTTACTTTAACAAACAACTCATGCAGCCGTCGATTACATCACCATGGGAATATTTACAGGTACATCGTATACAGCTGTACTATATTACATTGTGAGCGACAGCACGCGGGTGAAATTGATACATTGTATCAATCACCTGTACGTTTCCTGTGTACACTGCCGGTTTCATAGCAGTCTTTTTATTTTAGTAATGTTGTGGTCTATAGGCCGAAGTTGGCTGGCGGTAGCGCTGGGAAGATAAATTTACTTTTGGTTGGGGGTGAAGGGTACTGTGTTATAACTGTTTTACGATGCACAAAAGCTGGTCCTGGTAGTTATTTATATGAGATAGTACATTGATTTCATGATAATTCATTAAAAGCAAATTGTCTGTTTGCGTACGGTAGTCATTGGATTGGACCCCCCCTTCCCCCTGTACGCATGGTGTACGCAATGTCAACAACCCCCCCTCCCCCCTTCGTGCGTACGTACTTTATGGATGGCCCCTAAGGCCAAGGGCATGTTTCCAAAAGTAGGATTTTCAGGTGAAAGATTATTCCTAAACCAATATGCTCAATATTTATATCAAATTAAAGGTCTTGATGAAAGAAATACAATGGTTTTTAAATCAAGAAAATTGGACGAGTAGTTTTGAGGAATCCTGTTTTATTTAATCAAGTATACAGCGTTCGATGAAGCCCGACTGTCCATACACTGTGTACATCCCTAATGGCAACAAAACCGTTGAATCAGCCTACACACACCGTGATACACACGCACAGCGTTCGTGCTCGTTTCCCTCATAAGAGCTTTGAAAGGGTGTAAAAAATACTCTCTCCGCTCAAAACTAAACACAATTACGGCTCAAAACTTTCACATATGATAGAAAAGAGGTGTAAAATTCATTCAGACACCGCTCTTACCTTTCAACTTGAAAATTTCACCTTGAAAAACGGTGTTTACTTTTTATCTCTTTGTAACTTCGGTTGTAGAGTAGCAGTGGAGATCAAGCAAGCATGGGTATGTAAAGGAGCCCTTTGACTCAATAGGGAAACCCGTTTTCATGTCAATCACAATGTACATGTACTTAGGCGTGGAGACAGCTCTGAAGTGGATGCCCTCAGCAGAGCGCGGCAAATTTTACGGGCCGAATGCGCCCGATCTCGAACCCTTCGCGAAAGGCTGGGCGGGACGAGAGTGGTTCATTCATAAAAACCTAGGCTTTTGCACGTACTTCCGATTGCTATTTTATGTACATTGTTGGATAGCTGAGACTATAAGCTTTCCAATGAGCTATTTCGACAGGTAAAAGTAGTAGAATTTTTTATTTAAAATTTTGATGTTTTTTGTTGCGGGCGATGCGCTGTGCATGTGGAGGGCTTCGGTCAAGCACGTACAAACTGAAAACCCTACCAAAAGTGCACTGATTGATGGATTTTGGAGGATTCAGGAAGGTTCCTAATCCTAGGACCTAGCCAGAATAGCAATAGGGGGTTAGTGTTAGGTTATGACCAACTCCATCGTTGTAACACTTAGACCAATATCCAACTCGTCTGTTGAGTGACTGTGTCGGCGATTTCTTGTTAGGCCGACAATTTTTTTAAATAATAGGCCTATGGGCTACCTATGCAAACAAAAACTAACGTAGGCCTAGGCCTACTTAATGTTTTGCTGCTAAAACAGACAGGCTAATGAAAGTCAATTCATTGTTTCCCATTACCCGACTGACTACCGTTTTCAAGCCCGACTCGAAAATTCATTATTTTCAAAATAATTCATTATTTTGTATTTTTGTAGTTTGAAAACAAAATTTAAGTGATTCAACATATTATTTTCCCTGAAATAAGTATTTTAAGCATCAAAACCAACATGGGATGTACCATCAAACAAAAATATCAACACTTCGTAGTACATACCGGTAGAAAACGAAGGAGCGCTTAATGCCTTTCATTGGTTCCTACAAGTAGTTCATTCATAAACAGCACACTGGTATCTGACAACATTTGTTATGAATACGAAACTGCCATGCTGCGAGCGAGCTAGAGTAGACTGGTCCCCTGTCTTTGTCCTATCAATTCACAAGCCTCAATGCGTGAGATCAGATCTTCAGACTACGAGAGAGAGAGCCAACATTCCAAACCTTGTCCTCTGGGCTGTTGCGATCTGGAGATGAGGTTGATCCAGTCCCGTCATGCTATGCATGTAGTATGTGAACACGAATGATTTACCCAATCCATGAAGTGTTGCGTGATACTGTGCATTCGAATTCATCATCCAGTTACCACGTCAACTATACAGGGGATTTGTGTATCCATGGAGTATACCACGCTGAGCTGTCAGTGTGTCGTCTATTTGTTGCAAAGCTGTAATATTTATCTCGGTTTTCGTCACCATGTTGCTATAGGCTACACACTTCTTAACCCTCCTATAGGTTTAACAATCAAAGACACTCAAAATTTGTATGTAACTCCCAACACATTGACTTTGTGCAGTGCACTCAAATAAATTCATGGACATGTGGCTATGGTAGGAGGTCAAACCAAAACCACTCGACTGTATATGAGTCTGCTGCTAACTTATGCAGTACATACACAGCTCTGTGTGACTCTGCATATAACTTATGTAGGACATACACAAGTGTGTTGGACTTTCCCACAAACTCCAGCACTCTTAGAGAAAAATACACGTGTGAACAATTGGCAATGCAACCAAAAATACTCAAGTGACTGTCTGTGGGTGTGGTGCTTACTGGGCCAAATTTCAGCCTAGGCATAGGAGGGTTAAAGTCAGTGTACACTTTAATTTACTAGAATGTATTTACTATGCTTGTTGTGGCGGTGGTAGTCATCGAACCTGTATATATACTACTCAAAACAATTTAGAGAACACCGGATTTTTAATATCAAATAGGTTTGAAATGTTCCATGAACCGGGATTTTCATTTGCAACCCCCCTCTCTCTTTCAGTTAGGGCTGTGCCGGGTATCCGGGTATCCGGATACCCGACCGAAACTGTCATTACCTGGTTCCATTTTTCGGTTCCGGATACCCGTAAACGACTTTTTAAAATCGGGACTTACCATTTCAGCGGTGTGAACAGAAATTTTTGACTATTGAACAATGTAATGTTTACACTTTTAGGAGCAATTTTATTTAAGAGATTACTCTCTGATAACGCCTTTGTAGTATTTTTCGGACATTTCCATACATTTGGATACATTGTATCCAATCAATAAGACTCAAATAGCCTGACTGCGGCATGCTACAAACAAGTATCAAACTAGCTCAGGATGGAATGTTTGCCTATTGATCGCAGTAATTGGATTAGTGGGACAATTATGTGCACCATGATGCGTTAATAGAGGGGATTATATTATAGGGGACGTCCACATTATATGTTGTCCTAATAAAAAAAAGTGGTGTTGAGTGACATGATGATCAAGGCGACGTCTTCTCCACCCCCAAAGCGCCAACGGACGGAGAAAGTTCGTGAAGAAACTTCAGCGATGGAGTTCTTGTTATGGGATGAGCGCATCAACCACTGGCGACGAGGGCGGCAGTAGTGGCAATCCTGCGACGAGGGCGGCAGTAGTAGCGACGAGGACACCAGTAAAGCTGCCGTCAGATCTCCTGGAGACGAGTTTGCAGAATATCTACGCACTAAACCAGCCGGGCTCAGTGATGATCCATGTCATTGGTGGCGGTCAAATGCCATTCGGTTTCCATCAGTCGCAAGGATCGCCAAGAAGTATCTCGGTATTCCAGCAACGTCAGTGCCCTCGAGCAGGTGTTTTCCACCGCGGGAAATATAGTCACGGCAAAGCGGAGCTGTTTAACGCCTGCTAACGTGAACATGCTGGTATTCCTGGCAATGAACGCCCGCATAACTGCCACCCCATAAAGTGAACTTATCAATGTGTAACCATCAGTAAACCGCAACCGATATTGAAAGAGAAATATTGGGTTCTGAAAATAATCTTAATTCTTAAAATTAGTAGTAGTTGTTTTTAATTATTCCTAGCTAGGTCTCATATAAATTCATTCTTTCAGGAAATGAGGTTTTTTGACAGGTTTATTGACATTTAACTAAAGTTCATTGTGATAGAAATATTCAAGTTCGGATTTTTGATTCGTAATATTTTGCAGTTTGTTAGTTTAGTACGCAAAATCATGTCCTTAATCCAAAGCAAACATGACGTACGGGATATCCTTATTTAGAAGGCAGGGGCGCGGCAAGGCGCAAGCGCAAGAGCACATGGATCGTTTTCCCACAATGGTTTAGTTACGCCCACATCGCCTTAGTTCCGCCCACATCGCCTTTGATTGACCAATGACATTATTCAACACGTGTTTTGTGACATGAACATTATTGTCTTCTGATTGGTACCGGTAGTCACTCCTGACACAGTCACGTGTGAGGCCGCTGTAGCTGTGTGATGCACCGGCCGTGCGTGCGCGCGTGTGATCAATCAGCCTTTCTTTTGTTGTGTATAATATTGTAACTTGGGTTGTTAAAGACAGACACTTTTGTATAAATTTTTACAGTTTAATTTCAGAAATAACTTTCAGTAAATACAATATGTTGTCACCAAAATGTTATACTTTAATAAAGATCGAATTGAATATGGTATCCTCTGTATTATAACGGTAAATTTGGTTAACATTTACATGTATTTGTACACCAAATGAGGCATGTTTTCAACAAGGACGTAAACGGGTATCCGGGTATCCGAACTTTTCTGATTTCGGGTATCCGGTTCCAAAAATATCCGAAAACGCACAGCCCTACTTTCAGTAGTCATATCATGAAATGTGTAATCACTACATGCATCCTTTATCATCTGTTTCATTGTGCAGTTGTTTCTCATCAATTCTGTGAAACATTGTGTTTATCTGAAATAAATGATCTTGCTTTAACTGAGATTATTCCGGTGTTCCCTAAATTGTTTTGAGTAGTATATATGCTATACACTGCATAAATAATGAAACTGAAAATAATGAATAATGAAAAAGCCACCTACTCCCTCAAAAAAAAAATGTAACGGGAAACAATGAATCTACTTTCATTAGCCTTACGGCTTACGCTAAAGTTACCAGTGCTCTGTGACTGTGTGCAGAACGGATGATGGACATAACGTTATACTTCAAATTATTCCAGAATATTTGCTTTTAAAACCTTCCCAAATCCTCCAAAAACCTCTTTGCTAAAGTGAAGGATTTTGGAGGGTTGAGGTTATTAGGCATACTTGCCTTTCCATGGTACATGTACTTATGCATGTTTGTAGTAGTGATTGCAAGGTTAGTGCTTGGGTCAGTGGACACTGTTTATTGCTCCATGCATGCAGGGAGGGTCCATGGCCATGTACATGTATCACCGATTAGAAACACATGTGTGCATACATGTCATGTGCTTGCTTTACTACTGAAGGATTTTGGAGGATTCGGGTTATGTGTAAGCAAATGGGCCTAGGGAGTTAGGAAGGATTTGGGTTATGTGTAAGCAAATGGGCCTGGGGAGTTAGGAAGGATTCATGTTATGTGTAAGCAAATGGGCCTCGGGAGTTAGGAAGGATTCAGGCTATGTGTAAGCAAATGGGCCTAGGGAGTTAGGAAGGATTCAGGCTATGTGTAAGCAAGTGGGCCTAGGGAGTTAGGAAGGATTCGGGTTATGTGTAAGCAAATGGGCCTAGGGAGTTAGGAAGGATTCGGGTTATGTGTAAGCAAATGTGCCTTGGGAGTTAGGGTTAATGAAAAAACATGCATATTTGGTATACAATAACTTCCTCAGTCATGTCAGTCTGATCCTGTCACCTCCCCCCCCCCGCATTAGTGGCCAACATGGTCATGGTAAATGTGCTGTGGCAACTGTAATAGGATTCTTCTATTTTCTGAAGGGGAAGATTTTTTTAGAAGGGAAATAAAGGCCAAAACCATAAAAGTTTATTTTAAAGATAGTTTCCGCTTTCTGTGCCCCAAAAAATCAATAGAACCCTTTTATAACTGGTTAGTGGTTGAAAAAAAATCCCCAAAACGGTGGTTGGATATATCATTTTTTCCAGGGAAAAATTTAACACTGTTTGTAGAAACAGAATGGCCTAATGTAAATACGCTGATGAGTGATAGGGGCACATGTCTAATATTACAGAAAATAGGTGGAACAATGTAATAATTTGTGTGCTCTGAATAAATAATAACGGAGGACAACAATTATTGGGGCAGGACATTACCCTGCATTTGTTACCATCCCATTTGTCATAAACTTGGTGGGGATTGCTATTTTGTATTAATGTGAATCCTGACCTGTGACTGACCCAAATTCATATGCATAACATGATGTTGTCACTGGAGCTTTGTTGTACACTCTAAATAACTACCACAACTGATCTCATTTAAAATCTCTTACTTTACAGTTCTCACAGAACAATTCAGCCACTAGGAATTTCCTGTATAGACCTTTCCTTCGATTACCAGTAAGGTTTTGAAGATGCAACCATGGCATTGGCATTACCATTGAGCCAAGCTAACACATCTAATATGGCAAGGAGTAATCGTCTACCAGGAATGTGTACCAATGGTATCATGATGCCAGAGATGGATTCCTTTGTTGCTCCGCAGAAAGCCAGGCATGTGCCTAATCATCTACTGGACACACGTATGTAAATTCTATATTTTTCTTTGCATTGGTATTAGGGGTGACGATATTGAATTTTGTTGATAGTCAATTATCGACAGCCATGATCTCGGCGATATATGATATTATCGTCTCAATACGCAGATTTTTTATTTACATGAAAAAATGTATACGTTAACGAGATTGCACACCGAAAAACCTACTTTTACATGCAAGTTCTACAGGGACAGTCTTTCCAAAACGAGCCGAGTTCTTATAGACAATTTATCATTCCGGTGATATTTTAACTAAAAAGAGCAATATAAATTTAATATCGGCTACATTTTTGGAATATTGGCAATAATTTTGGAACATCTGCGATATTTTTGGAATATCATCACTCGATATGACGATATTTCGATATTTTCAAAACCATAACCGATTTAGCCGATAATTTTTTGAATATCGTATGGCTACGATATTATCGTGATATCTCCCACCCCTAATTGGTATACAATTCTTGCTTGTCCTCTCATCATTGACGAGAATTAAGAAGTAATTGAAGTTGATCAATATTCAGCCAAACAATGACCATACAGTCGGCACTCATTATTACGAGCAATGTAACAACAATATTCCAGTTTTAACAAGGTTTTCTCTGGGTCCTAAATGTGGTTGAACAAGGTCAGATATAGCAATCTTCCCGAATCAATGACATCTTTTGCTAGATGCCTTGTGAGCAAATGCATTGGCCCATGTACAGAGAGCAACATAAGATTGTGTTTGGAAGGCTTTTTTTATTATCAGCAGTTAACATCTTGTGTTTGGAAGGTTTTTTTTCAGTATTAGTAGTTAACATCTTGCCATATTTATTACATTATTTTGAGACATGTGCTTTTCCAGCACAATAACCCAGCCTTGAGTGTCGATCGGCAGCCAGATTGAGCAATAAGATGGTCACTTTGTGGTCACTTTTCCACACCTAAACACAAATATCCTTGCATTCATACAGTGATATCTTTTGCTAGCTGTGTTTTGGTCAAATGTTTTTGATGCAAATATGACCCACTAAAGCCCTCCTACTGTTTGACCATTTGAAACCATTCAAAATTTCCACTTACCAAAATGGCCATTGGTTTTGCACACACATGGTGATACCATTTGAAAAGTGTTGGTAGCAAGCTTTACTACCATTCAAATCCATTCAAATGGTTTTTGAATGGTGGATACACTACACCTTGGTGTGTTTCCATAGCCGAATGGTTTCAGATGGTGAATGTACTACACAGTGGCTTATAAATCATTCAAATGGTTTTGAATGGTGGATACACACTACACCTTGGTGTGTTTCACAAAACGAATGGTTTCAAATGGTGCATCAACTTGTCTGAAAAAGGCACCAGAACTAGGAGGGCTAATGATGGGGGCCATGTCAATATATTGAAGTATTTCCTAATAATTGAAATACTAATTTTGATGATTTAGAAATGTTCCACAAAGTATCACACAATGCTGTTGTACAGGCTGAGCCTTCAGCAGTTCACTTCACAGGATTTGAGCCTGGTAAAGTACACAAACAAATACTGGTAAGGTCATTGTTTTAAAGATTGGTAGTAATAAATTGCTTATAGCAATGAATTAAATTTGGTGGAATAATTGCAAGGATATCCTAAGTAATTGTACCATACTGGATGGAAAGGATATAAAATGTTTGTCGTGATTGTCCATGTAGGTTTTTCTCCAAAAATGTCAAGTAAGTTTTCACACTTAACCCTTCTATTCTAGCTGCACTTTAGTGGGAAGTTGCTCTAGAGGTCAAAACAAGTCAACTGCCTGTTTTGACTGTTGAACCAAATGTGCACACAGGGGCATTTTTGACTGGTTTTCACTGTCATTTTGACCACCCTCAACAATACCAGACAATGCTTTTTACCAATCGGTCAACTCATTTTGACCTGTAAATGTGCTTACTGCACATAAGGTTTGACAGTGTTTGACTTTTAAGTGCACTAGATATACCTTGGCAAGTATGTCAACATTTTGACTGATTTTGACCCTTGCAATCATAGGAGGGTTAATGGGAAATAAAAAAATAAAAAAATAAAAAAATGAGCTTAAAATGTGGGTTAAAAGTTTGACTGCAACCGGGTACCTGTGAGAGTAGATATGGTTAATGTGTTTAATTAGCCCTGTAGTGTCAAAAGAGGTTGCACATATGGGTTGTATACTCCCCAGGGAGCTGCAAAATATTACAGGAATGACCAAAGGGTAATAATGTGACAACCTTTTATAAAAAATTATGCATGATATATTGCTGCAGTAGAAAGCTTATACAGAACACATAAGCCCCCTTGCTCTTGTCTCAAAAGCCCTTTTCACACTACAGAGCCAATTCCTGGGAAATTCCCGGGAGTTTTTAACCCCACCAACACCCCAGCGACCGTTCACACTGTACCTATCTGGTCGCTCCCGGGAACATTATTTCCCGGGAATATGCACGGTCATTTCACACTCGCGATCAAATCCCGGGAAATGTGCAACTGAATCGGCCCATACGGAAGTTGAAAATGTTGTGGGCGGAAGTCCATTCCCAGAATGCCATGCACTCAAGCACCCGCCGGCGCAGTGACGGCCAGGTTGTTGTTGAGACTGTTTCCCATGCATCGCGTCGTGTCCAAAATGGCTCCTTCAAACGTGTCATTACATCAGTTGCTATTTCCCGGGAAAAACACTATTCCCGGGAAAAACTCGCTTACCCCTACTCCCGAGCAGGGGTAATTATTTCCCGGGAATAAGCTACTTCCCGGGAATTTCCTGGGAGTAACTTTTGAAGTGTGAACAGATTTCCCGGGAATTTCCCGGGAAATACATCTAGTGTGAAAGGGGCTAAAGAATAGCCTCTTACTAATTGAATTTCCTGAATTCTAGCACTTGATAAACATCTCATCAGAGTGTCAAAACATGCACATTATCCCTCCTGCTACACACTACTTCAAAGCCTGGTATACCAAGAGAGAACGTCTAGTACCTGGAATGGCCATTGATGTAGAAGTAGAGTTTAAACCTGATGAATGGAGATACTACTATGATTGTATCAGAATTCACTGCCAGGTAAGTAACTCCTTTGTCATACATTTTAATCAAAAATAACATTGTCTAATCATTATGCTAAAAGATTCCAATGAATGTGACAACAGAAAACATGAGGTGTCAAAGGCCAAAGACTCATGGGTACGGGAATACATGATAGGATGACATTGCCAACCTAAAATTAAAAACATCTGGATTAAAGCTGTATTTGAAAAAGAATCAACAAGAATAATTAATTAAGTTAGGTGCAAAATTAAAACAGCTTTATATGAAATGTTCACATATGACCAAATTTCATTGTCCGGCCAGAAAAAGAGCCACCTATTTTCATCTGTTTTGTACACATTGATATTCACCCAGAGTAACATAAATCCACTGTTGATCAAAGTTACAAGTGAACATTGTGCATATATTAAGTATACTGTTCATACATCTAATGACTTTGCTATTTTCTATACAGCCAAACCCCTAACCCTCCTACACATGGAGGCCACTCCGATCCACTAAATTCTGTTCTTTAGCAACCTTCAGTACATACACATACAAGCCTGCTGTCTTTTCTAAGTAATCTTACAAAATCAACTGTGTGCCACAAAAGGCCACTGTAAATGTTTGAACATATTAGTATGGCCTGCAATGTATCAATGGGAGACCACTTTACCCTGCAATCTCAGTGGTGTGACAGTGCACAGAAGGGTAACCATAGGAGGCCACTGGCAACAGCTAATGGCTTGGAGTGGCCTGAATGGGTTGTTTCAAAAATTGCACTGATTGTAGGAGGGTTAAGAAATCTTCTATCTAAACAGCATGCGCAATATGTCCTCGCAATGCACATTTTGTACTAACTCATCAGTATTTACATGAAGATGACCATAAAGTCGGACAGAACTTTAAACCCTAAATTTAAACCTTAAAGCTAATAAAACATGTTTTTTAATTTATATTTTCATAACAGGATGAGGACAACTTGTTAGTTCCAGTTCATGCGTATCCAGCAATCAGTACAGCTGAGTTCCCTGAAGTCATCAAATTCCCTCCAGTTCCAATCTCGGAAAAGTTAATCTTCACTTGTTCTTTAACATTTTACAAAATATTCAAACAAATTGTATTTTACTTTTAAACGGATCTTTTCCATTTGATCAGTGGATATACACCACATGTCATTAAACAGTTTTACATAAAACTGTCATTTTCTTAAATGGCAATCCACATTTTACCCTGTGATATGTTTGCACTTAAAAAATAAAAAAAAGGCATAAAAATTGTAATTAAAAAATTAAGCAAATGATACAATTTTTATGTACGACAGATGTTAATACAAAAACATATTTTTATTATTTTCTTGTTAATGACACAACTTACCCAGCTGAGACTTTCACATTACCATTTTTAATGAATATGTTGATTCAAAAGAGTGTTAGCATACTCGCAGAAGCAGTTCTGCCAAAATTACCATTGTTGTACCTTCCCTGTACATTAGTATTTTAAAAAAAATGTATCGTCCACCATTTTACAAAAAACTTATTTGGTGTAAAGTTGGTAGCAGTGTCAATCCTCCTGAGAAATTACATGTTAGTACATGTATTTGTTTAATTAACCAAGTTTTAAACCTTCTCTTGAAAAAAGTAGATGTAGATGTTCTTTTGTGAAATTTCTTTGTCCATGATAAAATCAAGGATGTCTTGTAATAATAAATTGGTGTTTATCTTATCTTGTAGTCGTACAAGGGTGATTTCCCTAAGATGCTGTGCCCCCGTTGACTTTGAATTCCAGCTGTCCTGCCTTCAGCCTCACCCTGCCTTTACTGTTGAGCCAATGAATGGCATTGTCCCAGCTAATAGTGAGGTTAAAATCACCATTACTTTTGCCCCAACGGAGTTCAGTACAGCGCTGATGAAACTTCAGTTGACAACATCACAGTTTAATTCTTCACCCCTTGTTTGCTTGGTATCTGGGTCATCAGCACCAGGACTTGCAGAGTAAGTGAAGGAAAATAATTGCAAATTATCCAAATGTATTATGTAAATTGTTTTAGATAACCCTTTGAGGTACTGTTTGTGAGGTTTCTAGAACGGCTATTGATATCATTAACCCTCCTACAGGTTTAACAATCAAAGACACTCAAAATTTGTATGTAACTCCCAACCCATTGACTTTGTGCAGTGCACTCAAATAAATGCAAGGACATGTGGCTCTGGTAGGAGGTCAAACCAAAACCACTCGAATGTAACTTATGCAGTACATACACAGCTCTGTGTGACTCTGCATATATAACTTGTAAGACATACACAAGTGTGTTTGACTTTGCCACTATCTCCAGCACTCTTATACACATGTGTGAACAATTGGCAATGCAACCAAAAATACTCAAGTGACTGTCTGTGGGTGCGGTGCTTACTGGGCCAAATTTCAGCCTGGGCATAGGAGGGTTAATGAGAATGGCAAAATAAAACAGTTATGTTCTCTGCCACTATCAAGTCAGAAAATTTTTAGAGTGATTGATTTTGTCCACAAGTTTTGACAACCGGTATTTTTTTTATCCAAACTATTTTTTAATTCACAATCTCACATACTCTAAAAGGTAGTAATCTCAAATGCATTTTGGAATAAGAAAATACATGCAATAAGTACTTACTTGGAATAAGTACTTGGAATAAGTACTTATTTGGAATAAGTACTTACTTGGAATAAGTTCTTACTTGGAATAAGTACTTGGAATAAGTACTTACTTGGAATAAGTACTTACTTGGAATAAGTACTTACTTGGAATAAGTACTTACTTGGAATAAGTACTTACTTGGAATAAGTACTTGGAATAAGTACTTACTTGGAATAAGTACTTACTTGGAATAAGTACTTACTTGGAATAAGTACTTACTTGGAATAAGTTCTTACATGGAATCATTCCCCTCAAGTTCTTTTCCTGGCAGAAACCTCACTATGGATCTTGTAGACCTGTATGAACTAGGATAGCTTGGGGATTATTCAACATGTTGAAAAGTGACATTTTTTTTTAGGCACTAATCAAAATCATTGAATCTCTCTAGAGCTGAAATTGAAGCCCGTTGCAATGGCCACTCCTCAAGACCTGATGAGTCCATGCTTGACCCCCACTCCATCTCTCCTGTTGCCATGGCTCGGCGAAAGAAACGAACAAAAAGTCGCAACCGTACAAGCTCCCGGGATGCTATTACAACATCCAAGGAAATTGAAAGGGATGGGGTGAGGTTTCCTAATAATCTGGATATGCAGCATTCGGTCAATACTGTATTGATGCAGCAAGCTGGCAAATTAAGAGCCAAGGAGCTGAGGGAAGGTAAAAAAATACATAACATTCATCTGTTGAAATTGTATTATGGACAAACGAATCATAAGCACTTATTCTGTCATGTATGAAAATCAAGTAATTCTCTAGGAACCATTTCAATATTAAACTTTTGGAATTTGAAGATAGAGAAAATTTGACATAATACAGTCTCAGTGGACTATTTTATTCTGCATTCCGTATGGTCTTTCATTGTATGTATCATTGGAGGTTGCAGTAACAGTTGTTGTAGGGGCTTTAACAATTACTGATTGTTTAAGGAATGATGATATGACAGACTGTTTCACAGTTACATATGCACTTATCTCAAACCATCATTTGCAAGAAAGATGAAATTGATAATGACTTTGTACTTCATTTGTTGTAAACAAACTTATGAAGAATTTGGTCAAATAAATTATATTTTAAAAATACTTTAAAACAAAATTCTATAAACTATTCTCCATAGTTTATAAAGTTGGGTAAATACTGTTCTTGTTTTTATGTTACAGCTGTGTTAGCAAAGCAAGATGCTGTTCCTAATACCAGACAGTTAAAGGTAAGAATACTGGTATCTAAAAAAGACTGGCAGAATCAAGGACAGGGGCCTTTGATAAACACATATCAATACAAACTTAGTACAACATTTGACACTTGGTCAGAATCAAGAACAGGGGCCTTTGATAAACACATATCAATACAAACGTAGTACAACATTTGACACTTGGTCAGAATCAAGGACAGGGGTCTTTGATAAACACATATCAATACAAACTTAGTACAACATTTGACACTTGGTAAATTTTGGTAATTTTCATTGGTCAATGGTCTAACCTCTAGAATCTGACTATCAATTGTGTGTATCTTACATGACACAAAAATAATCAGCATCAGTGTTTAACATTTTAACATGTATGTATGTTATGATATTGTGTATTGTTGATGTCACCTAATGTGACACGTATTGTTGACGTCACCTAATGTGACACGTATTGTTGATGTCACCTAATGTGACACGTTATCTGACATTTTCTCCTCTTGTGGGCTTCTATATGTAATAATTTAAAAATGGTCTTTATGCTATATACTCATCTAATCTTCATTACCGTAGCGCCTTGAGCATCAAATTTTGATGGATTCCTTCGCTATATAAGACATTGTTATTATTATTATTATCATAACTAAGTAGCTGCTCTTTTCAGGAAGCTTTATTTGATCATGAAGTAAAACAAGATGTACTAGCAGAGAGAAGAAACCAGCTCAGATGGTGAGAAATATGATTTTTATTTGGCTAAAATGCTCAGCTGCAAATAACAAAAAATAGAAATTGTTTTATTCAACATGAAATAGGAATTTCATGGATTTATAAAAGGCATTACCTTGCAACAACCACAAAGTAGGCCAACTGTAACTTGATGAAAGGATAGCAAACATAAATAAATTTTAAGAAAAAAATATATGTACTTGCATTAAAAATTATTTAATGGTTGTATGCAGAGCTGCCAACTCTTCCATATTCTGCGGAAGACTTCCGTATTTGACGGTAATTTTCTTACTTAAAATATATGCAAGGAGGCCTCTCCTGTTGGTGCCAAAAAGCCTAAAACCCCTGGACCCCACCCGCAAGGGCTCGCTCGCTCGGCTCGCTCGCTGCGTTCGCTTCGATTGAGTCTTTCTGATTAGAAAATTAAATCTTCCTCATTTTCAAAATCATATGTTGGCAGCTCTGTTGTATGTTCCAAAATAAAATCAATCAAGTATAAAGCTTATGCTTTGTTGTGCCCTTAGGCAAGTGCACCTTGGTAGAGATCAAATAACGGCTAATACAAGAGAAGACATCTTGCAGAGTCGAAGAGAGGCAGTCAAGGAATACCATGTAAGTCTCCTCAACATCAATATCACATCACTTCTTTATAGCTTATTTTGATGATAATACAATTGTTTTTCCTGTAGGCTAGCAGCTTTATGCCGAAAGCATCCATTCCATGACCTGTAGCCTTGCTAAGAAGGCTATATTGAGATCACTCTAATTTGCCAAAATTCTTTGTAATAAAGCTATTTTCTTTTTTTCTGTCTAAATATAAATCCAAATGCGAGAAAAGAACCATAGAATTCGGTAATCCTTTGAGCATGTATGACAAATACATAATAAATACTTTGCATTACTTGATTTTCCAGTTTCAACGAGGAGATCCCCTTTCAGATATTGAATTCAACCGATCATGTACAATCTGCACCCGGCGACGCACCCATCGAATGGTCACTTCCGTCCCTCCCCCAGTGGCCTCTTTTGATGTTTATACCAATGACCCATGGTCCATGAAACATCAAGCACTGGGCCATTTCCAGCAGGCAGCATTTAGGGTGATTATCAGGTTAAGAGTTGAGAAAAAAAAGAAAATGATGAGGAAGTTGATCGAGGATTACCGGACAGGAAGAGCAGGAAGAGAACCATCAGGTATGCAAAATAGTTTCATATATCCCTTTGTATTTTGGTATTTATTGTTTTCGTATCATAGGAAGGTTTGGAGAAGCACAATCAAATATCTCTGATGAATTGAAATATGTTGGTGCTGAGACAACTGGACGGTGCGTCAGTATACTCTGATCCTCTTCAGCAGCCCACTTATCAGAGATATTAGATCAAAGATATAACATGGTGCTTCTGCAAGCCTTTCTATGACTGCAGCCTGCAAAACATCAAATCTTATTTGTTTGATTTGTAAAGAATCTAGAAAGGCCTGGAATTTATTATTCTTTGTAACCCTCCTACACATAGAGGCCACTGTAAACCACTAAATGTCCAATGTGTTGTACACACATTGTTTGTACATATAAGCCACACTGCCCCTTTGAAGTAATCTCCAATGTACATACACACTGTACATGCATACAAAGACACATGTATACCACAGTTGACCTTATTTTCAGCAGGTTATACTGTAAACAAACTCCCAATAATAAATCACCATCAGCCACTGAGACCAATAAACCATACCAAGCCTCCATCATACATTAGGATTTTCAGCAGTTATTTTGTAAACACAGACTCTCCGTAGTAACCTACCACCAGCCACTGAGTCTGGAACAAAGTAATATGCCCTGCAATATGTCAATCACAAACCACTAAAACCAACAGACATATGAGGCATTATGTTACTATGCAGTATATCTATGAGGAGCCACTGCCTTCCATAGCAATGGCTTGGAGTGGCCTGAATGGGTTGTTTCAAAAATTTCACTGATTGTAGGAGGGTTAATAGGAAACAATGTGTTTACAGAATGTTCATGTATGTAGCACAACCTTTAATGCAAGATATGATTTTGATTAATTTTTGATTGCATAAAGCCACATATGGAGAAAGCCAGGATACTAAGATCAAAGATGTCCCTCTACAAGTCGATGCTGAGAGAATTAAAACATTTGCTTTCCCAACCTACACAGCACCAGACTTTAAGGATGACATGGTAAGACGAAGTAACTGTTAGCTATCTAACCCTAACTAGAACCATAACTCCCAACCTACTCGGCACCAGACTATAAGGATGACATGGTAAGACGAAGTAACTGTTAGCTATCTAACCCTAACCAGAACCATAACTCCCAACCTACTCGGCACCAGACTATAAGGATGACATGGTAAGACGAAGTAACTGTTAGCTATCTAACCCTAACCAGAACCATAACTCCCAACCTACTCGGCACCAGACTATAAGGATGACATGGTAAGACGAAGTAACTGTTAGCTATCTAACCCTAACCAGAACCATAACTCCCAACCTACACAGCACCAGACTATAAGGATGACATGGTAAGACGAAGTAACTGTTAGCTATCTAACCCTAACTAGAACCATAACTCCCAACCTACTCGGCACCAGACTATAAGGATGACATGGTAAGACGAAGTAACTGTTAGCTATCTAACCCTAACTAGAACCATAACTCCCAACCTACTCGGCACCAGACTATAAGGATGACATGGTAAGACGAAGTAACTGTTAGCTATCTAACCCTAACCAGAACCGTAACTCCCAACCTACTCGGCACCAGACTTTAACAGGCATGAGAATCTTTCGGATTTTTCCGGACCTCCGGATTTTTCACTTCAAAATATGTGGTCTCCGAGTTCAGTGTGAATTTGATATAAAATTTGGGGGTAGGTTGTATAGGGGTAAGCTCAGAAAACATGTGAAAAAAGTAAGTGAAAATTTAACTTTGTCACCCGATAAACTTAGTATTTACAGCAGACAATTGTATCCAGGAAAACGGTTGTTTAATGTAGCGACCTATTTGATTGATGCCGCAGCCGGATAAAAAAGGAAGAGTGTCTGACTACTCACTGTATTATGTGTACGTATGTCTCCGTGTTTTTCCCCTCTCTGAATGTTGACGTCACCGGAATACGCATGTACGGAGAATTTGTTTTAACAACGATTCGCTTTACACACAACGCGGGGCACTGCGCAAAAGAGTATTGATCACAACCAAATTCTCTCTACATTCCGTAGACTGTGATTAACAGTCCTACATGTATTTTTGTGTGTGTGGTGCGCGTGATGTATGCACCATAGTGCTAGCGCTGGACGTAGAACCGACTTATTGTCAAGTCTATCTGCACACAGTCTTCGCGCGCGAGAGCAGGAACTTTCTATGCGATCGAGTTTGCACACGATAGAAATGGCATTCAAACTTACTTACGTCCAGCGTGGTTCCGCCGTGGATGTTAATTAAATCGACAAAACTATCAAAAATAAATGGAAATGGAATTGGTGTGATAAAGTTCTGTTTGCTGGTTCTCCAGACCAGCATCTAATCGGCGATTGTTTTCGTAAACTTCACCAAGCTGGCGATGCATTTTGTGAATGTTGTCGTGTCACCATCAGATATGGAAGCTCTGGCTGGGCTGGATTGCCTTGCAGAAACACGCAAGCAAGAAAGAGCACAAGAAACTGTTAAGAGAGGCGAACCAATGAAGTTAATACCTAAAATAGCAATCCTTTAAGGATTTCATTTACCAATATCAAAAAATTTCCCGGGATTATTATTTTTTCATTTTTGTTTTTTAAATCCAAATTACAAGAGATTTCAATGATAAAAATATTCAAAATAGCCATCCTATAAGGTTTTCATATACCAAAATCTAATATAAGCCTGGATTATTTTTTCCTTCTTTTTTGCACAACTCCATTCTCATGCCTGCTTTAAGGATGACATGGTAAGACAAAGTAACTGTTACCTCTCTAACCCTAACTAGAACCATAACTCCCAACCTACTCGGCACCAGACTTTAAGGATAACATGGTAAGACGAAGTAACTGTTACCTATCTAACCCTAACCACAACCGTAACTCCCAACCTACTCGGCACCAGACTTAGGATGACATGGTAAGACGAAGTAACTGTTACCTATCTAACCCTAACCACAACCGTAACTCCCAACCTACTCAGCACCAGACTTTAAGGATGACATGGTAAGACGAAGTAACTGTTACCTATCTAACCCTAACCACAACCGTAACTCCCAACCTACTCGGAACCAGATTTTAAGGATGACATGGTAAGACGAAGTAACTGTTACCTATCTAACCCTAACCAGAACCGCAACTCCCAACCTACACAGCACCAGACTTAGGATGACATGGTAAGACGAAGTAACTGTTGCCTATCTAACCCTAACCAGAACCATAACTCCCAACCTACTCGGCACCAGACTTTAAGGATGACATGGTAAGACGAAGTAACTGTTACCTATCTAACCCTAACTAGAACCATAACTCCCAACCTACTCGGCACCAGACGATAACATGGTTCCAATAACCGCATATACGTGTAACACTGGTTGGCAAATAAAACAGTTTGTCACCGCCAACCTATGACCAGAAACCAGAGACTTCCTTGTTTGCCTAATTAAAAACAATAATAATAATAATGTAGACTTATATAGCGCACGTATCCACCAAACTGGTGCTCAAGGTGCATTATATTATTACCCCTGCTCATCAGGCTCATAAATCATTATTATTATTATTATTATTATTATTATTATTAATCATTTCTGGTAATGAAACCAAGGGATGCCTCAGAAAAGCGCACTTAAGCACTGTAAGCTCGAAAGCCTGAGGAAACCTGTAAACAAGGG
This sequence comes from Zoroaster sp. YZ-2022, assembly GCA_029582265.1. Lineage (NCBI taxonomy): Eukaryota > Metazoa > Echinodermata > Asteroidea > Forcipulatida > Zoroasteridae > Zoroaster > Zoroaster sp. YZ-2022. The sequence goes on from CM055830.1 coordinate 14,759,724, forward strand.
CGCTTGCAATGTGAACCAGAAACACCGGGGTAAACCCCTTACACTTCCACGATAAGTGTTCTGGGTTCTTTTACGTGCATTACTTAATCTAGTACACGGGACCTACGGCTTAACGTCCCATCCGAAGGACGAAGCAATTATGGTTAAGTATCTTGCTCAAGGACACAAGTGTCACGACCGGGGCTCGAACCCACACCCTGCTGCTGGCAACACCAGAACTTGAGTTCGGTGCGCTAGACCGCTCGGCCACGACTCTCCACATTCCTGAAACCATCTCAGCTCCTTGGGGAGTATACAGCTCAATTGCTGCCATTACAGCGCATATAGGGCTAATCAAACACAACAACCAACTCTGCCCTCACAGGTACCCATTTACCCCTGGGTGGAGAGAAGCAATCCGATGTACTAAACCGCTCGACTATGGCATTCCAACAATGCAGATAAATTACGTTTAACACCAGGCTACTGGTTTAAGGAATGCTGATATGAAAGGATGAATTACAGTGACCTGAATGGGTCATGGTGACAATAACCAGGATGGTTATTGATGTACCTAGTCAGAAATAAAGATTTTGTGATTAAACACGCATTTTCCATGCTTGTTCACATCTACATGAAATAAATGCACAGGTTAGTAGGTTGGGTATGAAAGCAGACGATATAATGGTTACTTGTTAACTTGCCACTCAATGAGCTCATTATTGTATTCAAACATTTTTTCTGCACTAGGCCCCTGATGCTTTAGGTATTGTTCCTGTCAAGTCATTGGATGTGTTCGTCAAAAGAAAAGTGCCTTTTTTCAATCTCAAGGTGAGACATACAATTGTAAGCATATTTAAAGGGGCAGTATCTTCATGATCAACAGGACATGGAATCGGAGTGCTAGGTTTAAATTAACCCTCCTACAATCAGTGCAATTTTTTAAACAACCCATTCAGGCCACTCCAAGCCATTAGCTGTTGCCAGTGGTCTCCTGTGGACTGTCACACCACTGAGATTGCGGGGTAAAGTGGTCTCCCATTGATTGATACATTGCAGGCCATACTAATATGTTCAAACATTTACAGTGGCCTTGGGTGACACACGGTTGATTTTGTACTTGGAAAGGACAGCAGGCTTGTACATGTATGTACTGAAGGTTGCTTAAGAACAGAATTTTGTGGTTCGGAGTGGCCTCCATGTGTAGGAGGGTTAACTCAGTGACTGAAAATAATACCCACATGATAAGGTCATATTACCATTGCTGCTGCATAAATGAGCCAGTAATTTTCAGTCACTGTGTTCATTTTAAACTAGGACACCGATTCCATGCCCTGTTGAAAGTCTGCTCTGATCGTGATGATAGTGTCCCTTTAACCCTGCTATAGGTTTAACACTCAAAATTTGTATGTAACTCCCAACCCATTGACTTTGTGCAGTGCACTCAAATAAATGCAAGGACATGTGGCTATGGTAGGAGGTCAAACCAAAACCACTCGACTGTATGAGTCTGCTGCTAACTTATGCAGTACATACACTGCTCTGTGTGACTCTGCATATAACTTATGTAGGACATACACAAGTGTGTTTGACTTTGCCACTAACTACAGCACTCTTAGAGAAAAATACACATGTGTGAACAATTGGCAATGCAACCAAAAATACTCAAGTGACTGTCTGTGGGTGCGGTGCTTACTGGGCCAAATTTCAGCCTGGGCATAGGAGGGTTAAGGACCATACAAAGTGCCTTGATTTATTTACCCAAGTGTTCAGTTTGTATTTCATTATTTATATGCTTTTCCAAAAAATATTTAAACAAATCAGAAATTGTGGAAAAAAAATCATAGTTTGCAGCTAAAATTCCAGCGGTTGAAATCTGCGATGTAACTGTTTTAGTTGTGACCCGTGGCGGCAGCAAACATTTTGCCTGTTTTTACGTACTTTTACGGCGGTAGCTGGAAGCCGCTGTCTTAACAACGGTCTGGCTGCCACGGCATTGTCCGTGGTTTGTACATGGCTTGTACATGTACATGCATGTGTCCGGACCTTCGCCATCTTCACCTGGATTTCATCCATTTCGGGCTCAAATTTATACAGTTCAATGCCCCTTATTTGACCAACTTCGGCATCAGTATAATATCCATCAAAGAACGATGATGAGCAACACAATTTGTCAGTACTACTTTTGAAAACTTCTTCAAAAACATTTTCGGAAGTTGTTGTTGGTTAACTTATTTTTGCAGTTGTACTCAATGTAATATGCTTTGTGTACAAAACGTACACAGTAAACAGTTGTGGCGTTATCAAAATAGGCTCAGTGAAAGTGTCCCCGACGGCTTTTGGTTCGGGCCTGTTGTTCACGGTAGTGGCGAAGTACATTTCCATAGGTTTTTTGAAGGGTGAAAGAAAAATAATGAAAGTCTTATTTTTGGTTATTCCTACTTAGAATTACTTACTTTTTAAAATAGGGTTGAAAATATTTACCATTTTGTATGGTCTGTAATGCATTTACAAGTAACAGAAACAGTTGTGTGTAAAGGATTTTTAAAACCTCAAAACACTCTCCAAAATGAAATATTGTTGGGGAAGATTAGTTTGGGTACTGTCTTGTATTAAGTCATTTTGATGCTATGTTTGTTGGCAGTATGCAGTGTTTCATTAACTCATGAAATCATCATACCTTTGTTGCCCTTATAAAAATGATTAACAATATACAAATATAACATGGTTTGAGGGTGGACAGTCGATATTAGCTTCGCCTCGGGAACTCGTTTGTCAACACCCGTACTACACCCGTGCGACTGTTCCCCGATTGCTTCGTAAAGCGCATGCGTATTTACCCTGTGCGTGAATACTCCTCGGGCGCTTGGTAAACAGCCAAAATAGCATCTGGCACGTGATGGTGAATGGACCAGTCAGAATTCGGCTCTCGATCATGAATATGTATGAGGTATAGTAATATGAGTTATTGTTATGCCACATAGGTACCACAGCAATACAAATTAATGAGTTACGCTCCACATAATATCCAGGATGCCTCAAGTGGTTATGTACCACCAAGGCTCATCAGGCCACTCAGAACAGGAGCAGAGGTAAGAACAAAGCTACAAGTTTTAACAAAGATATTGTTATAAATTGATGAAATTCTTGCATCAGATAAAACATGTCGCAGTACCCTCTGCTACAGAGGATTCTAACCAACCAATTGTCATCAGGCAAGCTGAGTGGTCAAGAGGTTAAGATGTCTGCATTAGTAAGCAGAAGGTTGTGGCAGTAAAGACAACCTTTTTTCCTTTATAAATGACTATCAGAGAATTAGGCCAATGTGGGTTTAAGCAGTGTGACTATAGATCCAGCCCATTAGAGCTACAGTGAATGTTTTATTTGTTCTGTACTCCCAAACATGTCGAGCGGTTTAGTGCATCGGATTTGTATTCTGATGGCCGAGTCGTCAGAATGTGGGTTCGAAGCCCAACCGCGACCATGGTGCTTGTGTCCTTGAGCAAGACACTTTACAATAATTGCTTCTCTCCACCCAGGGGTAAATGGGTACCTGTGAGGGCAGAGTTTGATTAGCCCATATGCGCTGAAATGGCAGCAATTGACCTGTATACTCCCCAGGGAGCTGAGATGGTTTCAGGAATGATTTATGAGCCCGATGAGCAGGGGTAATAATGTCATGCGCCTTGAGCACCAGATTGGTGGATACGTGCGCTATATAAGTCTACATTATTATTATTATTAAACCTTCTCTCCTATTTCCATCCCCAGGATGAGATGATTAATGTGCCAGCCCCTGAACCAGCATGGACTAAGGAGCAGATCATTCCTGATGTAGGGGTTTCTCAAGAAGAGACTATTGAGATGGCTTTAAGGGAGACCAAGACTGTTGAGCTAGCTCCTCCATCAGCCCTTTTCAGACCTATTGAGTATCCTCCGCTACACATATTTGTAAGTATAACATCAATTACCATGGTGATGATTTATTGTTAAACTGATGTCTTTCCCATTCAGGAGTAAAATGGTCTTAAAAGAAAATCTTTATTCTCATGTTTTTCCCCTATAAGATGTACACAGAAAGATATATAAAAAATATTTACAAGGATCTGTGTGAGTTTTACTGTTCCATTTGTTACTCAGCTTCACCTCGTGAAATGAAAGAATGAATATTGGTAAGTTTTGTCCAAGTGTATGGATTTATTTGTTGTGATACCTAGGAAAGTCATAAATTGTCTTAATTATGTCATTGTGCTTACTATTCAGAACCCCGCCCCTGGTCTTCAAGTGTTTCTTCCCCCTCTCCCCTACTCTGAAGTAGATGCAGACTTCCACATGTGTCCATTACCAAGATATACCCATCAAGATCCTAGCAATAAGCATGGTACAACACTCAAGCGCTTCTTAGACAGAGAGGTACTATTTCAACCATTTATAATTTTGTACCTGACAGTTTGCCTCTATTTCTAAACTTCTTGTTTTCCTTTTATATGATTAGTGATTAAAGGTTTTGGGTTTAAATTACACCGTATTAGTTCCTGAAAGTGCATAGATGTTATAAATCACATAATTTTTTTTAAATTTAAAAACTGAAAAGTAAGATTCCTGTTTTCATTTCCTTCCTAGTAACTGAGATTAATTTTCCTAAAGCTGTCTTGGAAAAATGGCAATTGTTTCAGTGGTGTTTGTTCATGAAAATAACAGCTTGTCCTCAATAATTTAAACATTAGCGACAGTAGAGAAAAACGAGTTGCCCGAAATTGGTTCTCCCTTGAACCTTTCTCACTTAACGAAGGTTGAGATACGAGTTGTGCGATACGGTTCTTTTCAGAACCTGTACCTCAGCTTCACGTTAGTTGAGATAAACACATGGTGTTACCGCAAACCGAAACGATATAATTTAAACATTATTTTTAATTGTTTTTGCAAAACAGGATGTGATCCGCAGCGTTATGCAGTGGAAAAAGTTCCCTTCTCAAGGTCTTGTGTCTCTTTCTAATACACCAACACTGACAAATGTATGGGTGCCAAGATGGTAAGTTTAGGTCTAGTTATTTGGATAAGCCCATTTGCTTCCACACCTATTTAATTTGGCTTTCTGGTATATGGCTCAAATTGACCTAAAATCCATTTGAACAGATATCTTTCTTTGAGTAATAAATACCGTTTTTATTTTAGGACGGATCCTTTCAGTACTGACCTTCTTCCCGATGATGTTCCTTCACTGTTAGATGGACTTCCAGTTGAAGACCAGCCCAACATTCTTGTAGATCATTCGTAAGTACTTGTTATCTAGATGCAGTCTGTAGCCCTCTGTTAGACCTTTCCTTCACTGTCCTTGTACCAAGCATTTGTTTATTTTTAAAAGAATTGCCACACTGATTTTTCATAGCATTTATCTATTGCATAATTTCATGCTTGTTGAAATAATGAACTCATGTACATATATCTTTTTTCGTTTATTGTTTCTTTGTAATCATCATGATTACAGGCATGTACATCCTGTCATGAAGTAATAATAATAATAATAATGTAATAATGTGTGGACTTATATAGCGCACGTATCCACCAACTAAGTGGTGCTCAAGGCGCATTATATTATTACCCCTGCTCATAAGGCTCATAAATCATTCCTGAAACCATCTCAGCTCCCTGAGGAGTATACAGCTCAATTGCTGCCATTACAGCGCATATAGGGCTCATCAACCAACTCTGCCCTCACAGGTACCTATTTAACCCCTGGGTGGAGAGAAGCAATTATGGTTAAGTGTCAAACCCACATTCTGCTGCTAACACCAGAACTTGAGTCCGGTAAGCTAGACCGCTCGGCCACGACAATAAGTAGGAGAATAAGGATTGTTTTCTCAATGATGGGAACTTTGCGTGTTGTATTGTCACCACTTTAACACTAAAATCAAATTACCAAAAGTTTTCCTTAAGGAGAGAGTACAAATTACATTTGCAGAATAAACCTTGCCATTTTTTTAATGAATTACAGTGATGATGAGGCCGATGTTGATGATAAATCAAAAGTAGTTGATTTAACACCAGCCATGGTTAATGCAGAATTCTCATTAATACATCAGGCACAAACACCAGATAGAAAAGACAGGTAAACCCACATATCTACATGTAACACTTTTTATATTACCAGGCTTGGAATTAAATAGAGACCCGTTGCCCTGGTGCCCCTTATAAATTTTCCCATAGACGTACCTTGTAGTTAGGAAAAGTGGCTTTTGCCCTTACAATAATTAAATTCCAGGACTGTATTATGATACACATTGTATTTCAGTTCGCTTCAACAGTTTTCCTTCAACCAATAACTGTTCCATTAGCCCTCCTACTATAGCTGCACTTTAGTGGGAAGTTGCTATACAGATCAAAATAAGTCAACTGCTTGTTTTGACTGTTGACCCAAATATGCACACAGGGGCATTTTTGACTGCGTTTGACTTTTAAGTGCACTAGATATACCTTGGCAAGTATATCAACATTTTGACTGTTTTTGACCCTTGTAGTAGGAGGGTTAGTGAAATTTAAAGCTGAATGTAACAAAACTCATTATAAATGCCAGATGTTTATTTTTATACAGTGACGAGTTTCCATATGGTAGTAAACTTCCAACCCACAACAATCCTGTAAGTAGTGCAGGGCCGGTGCCAAGGTAAGTACCATTATTTACTCCAGCCTTCTGTGGTCTAAAATTCTGTTCATGCATTTAACCCTTTCCTTACCATAGGCGACTTTTGTCGACCAAGTTTCCGCACAAAAAGCACTCACGCCTGAGCACAAAGGCCATTTGTTATAAAGCTGTAGTTTTGTCCATGTTCACCCTCCATACCCAAGCTTACAATGGTTGGAAAGAGAAAGATCGGATCTTTCCATTGATGGTGAAAAAAAATAAGGTTGCTATTATGCAATCCCTTCAAACTGGAAGTGGAAAGATCCGAAATGCCAAACACCTACGGAGCGCCATGTGTTTGTGTACAAAAAAATGTTTTGAGTTTACAGATCACAGTGAGGAAACAAAGACATTTATTGACTGATCTTAATGTTTTTTGGATTTTATGAAAGGGAATTCAATAAGTAAGATATTTTTTATTATTTTTGTTGCTGTAAAACGATATCATCAAGGTGATAAGAGTTTGTAAAATTGGCCTTTGAACACAAGCTTTCTGTTGTGTAAGAATGTGTGCTTCACGCTTGAGTGGTCAAACAATGCGGTCACCAGCGGTTGTTTATGTCAAAACAATTCGGTACTGAGAGGGTTAACAACATTCAAGTGGTCACGTCCTGCCAAAATGTGACCATGTTAAGACTTTTATTGTATAATTCAAAGGAATCTGTCTTTTCATTTTACCTTCAGAGAAAAACGTGAGGCAGAATTGGAGGTTTTCTTAAAGAAGAGATACAATCGCCTCGGGGACAAGGTGCAGGCAAGAGTAACCCACATGAACAATCTTATAACACAACCAGATCTCATACTTAAGTGATGAAATCAATCAATTCACGTAAAAGAAATTTATTAGAATTTATTACTTTTTGACATATATCTGGGTGGGGTACTCTACAAAGGCTGTGTTTTTGTGAATAGCATGTTACAGAACATGACGTCGTTGTATATTGAGAATCTCTCTAGATGCATCATGTGCTGTTATAAGAAATATAGTCTTAAAGTCAGGGTCAGTGATATTAACATCAATAATAACAGCATTTCGTCGTGTCAGTGCAAAAAGGTCGTATGTAACAAGTTCCCGGATGAATGCACAAAAGCAATGGCTGAGATACAACGTTGCACAAACATTTTTTAATGTATGTAAATTTATGCAGATTGACGACGCGCTGTACATACGACCTTATTGCATTGTGAACATACGACGTTTTTGCACTGACACGACGATTTCATAGTTAGCAAATTCTCAAGTCTAAATAAAAAGAATTCAAATTCCTGCATAAAAAACCTGCAGTTCAAATTTTAATGCAATTTGAAAAAATGTACAAGTATGTATCTGTTAAGAAATGATATTGATTTAAGACAAATGTTGCCGTTCAGAAATGGATTTGTGCAGACTGTTTTAACTTTTCTTTGTGTCTCTAAAGATGCATGTTCTGTGTGAATCCTTACTTTCCATCATTTGTGGTACAATGCTTTTTTGTAATAGGATAACTACATGCACTTTAAAATAATTGACCAAGGCATAGGTTCAAGAGTATTTTGGGTAAAAGCATTTAAATAATTGTTTTGACAGTGTGACAAATTCTGTGCAAGTCAATTAATGTCACATATGTAATTAATTGTTTAACCCTCCTACTTCTGGTACCTTTTTCATACAAGTTGATGCACCATTCGCTTTTGTGGTTTTGAATGGTGAAATAACTGTGTACAGTATTGATTCCCCCAAATGGTTTTGAATGGTAGGTCAGCTAATACAAAACCTTGTTTGGATACTTCTAAGTGGTGAATCAATGGACCCTCTATGCATTTGAATGGATTTGAATGGTAGTAAAGCTTGCTACCAACACTGTTCAAATGGTATCACCATGTGTGTACAAAACCAATGGGCATTTTGGTAAGTGGAAATTTTGAATTGTTTCAAATGGTCTATCAGTAGGAGGGTTAACAAGGTTTGCGACAATTATTTTGTGAAATAATTTGAAAGGTAAACTTCCGCTATACAACGGGAATTTTGTTTTATTTAATAAAAAAACATGGAATATGTACCCCTTACATCATCTTTGACTGTCGCACCATGTTAATACCCTTTCCATGTTCATAGAAAGTGATTTGTTGTCACCATTATACACCAACAGCAGCTTTACCTCAGGTACCAGGGTAATTTGTTTATGATGGTGAACAAAATGTCAAAACCGACCACTAAAGACAACTGTTATCAAAACTTTCATCAGTCATTGTGATGATTGGAGAAAAAAAACCGGGCAATTTGGTATCTTCAAAATGTGCATTTGACAAACTGCCCTCTACCCCAAACTTGCTTCCTAAAAATTAATGTAAATTATGTCAAGTAAGAAGTTTTTCTTATGGAAATATAGATTTATAATATACAAATATTAAAACTATTTAACAAGCTTTGTGCAAAATGTGTGTAAATATTTGAAGTTTATATACAGAGTTCTAAGTGAAAAGACAACAAATGTGTACAATGTCGTAAACTGTGACTTACAATTTTTTTTATTATGAAACAATTCATTTTTTCAACCGCTAAAATCAAGATTGGTAGTCTGCAAATGCGTTTATGTGAATGCTCTGAAAACTTAATATATGTCCACCTTTATTACATTTCTTTCTGCTTGGAGTTATATTCATAATGAATTGGAGAGAAACTCGGTTTACTTGTAAATGCACCATGTGACATTGTCTTCAATAAGTTTAGTCATAACTACAGTACAATGCTGATTGATATACATGTGTTAAATATTTGCTTTCAGCAATCATGAACCCTTGTATGTCAAATAATAGATAGTTATAGGCCAGGATGGGACATCTGGGTTTGTTATATCATGGTCTTAGATTGTGTAATTTCATTGGTTGAAAGCCTGTCACAAATCTTCATGTTACCCTCGTGACGTCACTCAAAAAGTGATGTTAACCTCTCAAAAGTGGTACATCACCCTGATCGTCCCCGGGAGTATCATCCCCATATATCTTTCACAAGTGCTACTTTTGATTGCAAGAAGTGAAAACAGCGACCGAGGTTGTTATATTGCTGGTACTCTGCAGAACACGCTATATTTCAATTTGATGCATTGTAGGGACCAGCTAAACAACTTGTCTGCTGTGTGTGAATTTGTTCGCTTTGACCATGCAGTACGAATAGTTCGCGAATACTGCAACGAAACGGGACGAGATGACAGCAACTTCCAGACACTTCCAGTTACAGACTTAGACAGTTTACTGGAAGATTTCTTCGGTAACGTAATCTAATACCATGGTATAACAAAATAATTGTTGCCTGGCGTGATGGGGGTCCATGGGTTTTGTACACCCTCGGGGGCTGATGGCACCCTCGGGTGTACAAAACGCCATGGACCCCATCACGCCAGGCAACAATTATTAAATGTACATTACTGTTTTACACCATTGCAAGCCTAAAAACAAGTCGGTAAATTATTGTGATTTAGAACTGATGACAGCAGAAAACTAAAAATAATCTGGATATTTTGTCAGACATGAATGATGGCAACTATTATTACAAATTTAAGATATTTATGATGAAATTGTTCATCATTTCCGTAAACTGCGATTATTAGAGTCACTAACTACAGAAAATGTTTGCATTTTAATGCTTCCTATTAGGAAATGTCATTTGTATTTCTTGTGATGCAGACACTTTTACATAAGTTCCTTATCTTTCTAGTTATTTGTAATTTTGAAGTTATTCTCTTCAGTTGTGTCAATTTCTGCAATATAACAGACAATTGTAATTATAAAAAGTCAGGTCACCTTCTGCAAGAATAAACGTTTTCATTGTATCTTATAAAAAGCAAATTTCTTGTACTTTTTAGGATGTTTATTAAAATGCAAGAATTTTTACATAACATTTTTTAGATACTGTATTATGTACGTTCACTGATCAATGATTAAACATTACATGCGAACAATATTCCCTGTATACTTCACAAATTACATAATATAATCACTAGCATTATTGCTCCTGCAATCTTTGAAATAGCAGGATGATGAGAGGGTAAAATCAACGTAACATTTTCAAGATGAAATCATCAAAATCAATATTTACATGTCCTATGATTATTTTCTACACTGTTGGTCTATTTTATTGAAGTCCCCACAGTTTTTGTTTACTGTAAAATATTAAAAGCAGACATAACAAAAGTTATTAAAACAATTAACCCTCCTACAATCAGTGCAATTTTTGAAACAACCCTTGCAGGCCATACTAATATGTTCAAACATTTACAGTGGCCTTGGGTGGCAACACAGTTGATTTTGTAAGATTACTTGGAAAGGACAGCAGGATTGTACATGTATGTACTGAAGGTTGCTCAAGAACAGAATTTAGTGGTTGGGAGTGGCCTCCATGTGTAGGAGGGTTAATTAATGAACTGATGATTTGTCAGGTCCCGACAGGGTTTCTCAAGCTTTTTAAGGTATTATTTGAAATGAAATTTACATAAGTTCTAAAGATCAGCATGGCAAAAACACTTCTTCATCCCCATAACGATTACTTTCAATTTGAAAGCACTCTATCACATTTTTATTTAATTTTGGTTTTGGAAATTCTAATTGGCTAAATACGAACCGAATAGTTTGGAGGACAGTCATACATCTTGAACATTTGGGCTAATGTTGTTGCATCATCCATTCCAGTTTACGATCTCCCTCCTTCTGCAGCCTATATAAAGAATACATTTTACATTTCTGTTATTTTCACAATTTTGTAGAGGCAGTACAATGCACATGCAAAAGTAATTTTTGAACAAAATCTGCAACATACACTGTGGATTGTGCTGCAGAATGTTGTAAAAAGCAACATTCTGCTGGAGGATCACGCGATGACTGGATGCTAATTCCTCCAGCAGCCTACTTAAGCAACAGCACTTCCTAGAGTCCGGCATTCTCCTGAAGACGATCAGAGCATACTGATTGAAACGTCGAGTTGTAACCTCCAGTTCTTTTCAGAACTAATTACTACTCAATAGAGAATTTCACATGGTGTCACCGCAATTAGTCTTCACTATACAAAGCTACAAGTTTTACCTTTAATACTGTAGATGAGTTTGATGATAGTTTCTGTATTACATACCTGTTGTGTTCCCCATGAGATGTAGTCAGGTTTGGTGGCTGCATGGTACTCATCAATAAGCTGCTGAACAACTTCTCTAGAGTTATCCAACTCATCTAAGTTGTCCTTGAAGATTTCTTGCTTACGGAACTGCTCTAGAAAGGCCTCTCTCTTACGTAGCTTGTCAAACTGCTGACATGTCCTTTCAAATAACTACAGAGAATAACATTTTTATTATAGGACAATTTTACAAATGATTGTGATATTTGTTTTAGTTTCAATGATGTTCATTTCTATACAAAGACAATTACAATTTGGAAGTCATCAAAATATGCCACAAGTTTGCTTGGCCTTGTGGCATTTTCTTCACAATCCATCACAGTGACTGAGGTCCACTAAGATTCGCACATACTTTGAGCATGCTAACAATACCTGATACTTCTAAAAGTCTAATGTTGTCATGGGCGGATCCAGAACATTTTTTAGGGGGGCTGAGAATCAAAAACAATTATTTTTCAGTACTACAAAAATTACAATGAAATAATCAAAGGGAGAGAAAAACAAAGCACACTGTGGGAATGGGAGTGCATTCTCCCCTCCCCTCTTTTTTTTTTAATTTTAATTTTTTAATTTTTTTAATTTTTTATTTTTTTTTATTTTTTTAAAAACGATTTTAGGGGATGGGCTACAGCCCCCTGGATCCGCCAATAGTTGTGCACTGTCTATCTCACTTTTTGGGAAATCAGTGTTGTGTACTGCATTTGTGTACACTCTATAAACAAATGCAAATAACTACTGATCACTTACTGAGACAATGCTGGTATGATTGGCTAACATCAAACCACTAACTCTATGTGCTGTCTGCACATATGGTGACTTCCGAGATAGAGCTACCTGGATACTAGCTGGTCCCCATGGAATGAATTGAGCCAATTTACGTTCTCTGATTCGCTGAAGACTTTTGTGTACCTATAGAAAAATCCATAAGCTGGTTATTAAAGTCAGAATAGTGATATAAAGATCAGCGATATTTTAATTATAAAAGATATTTCTTCAAGAGAAAATTTGTTCACACTTAGTTACTTCAGTTACAGTGTGAAAACGTACCTGTGTTGGATCCACCTCTCCTTGTATAATATTCAAAATGGAGATATAACAATGACTGCTCTGTCTGTCTCTTAGTGTAGTTGACACCATGATATTCTTGGGTTGCAGAAGGCGACGCATTACATCCAATACAGTTGTCTTTCTAACACTCTGTTGCTGTAGACAGAATTTTGAACATTTTTCTTCAATATAGTTACTAATATTAACCAGTTCGCGTCGGGAATAAAAATGTTTTTCTGGGCCCCTGTGGCGGCTTTCTTTTTCCCACACACACGTTAATGGAAGCTTCCACAGCGGGTGGCCGGCACTTCCGAGCATGTCACCGTACACGCGTGGCTCAACCGAGCATGCATACAAATATTCCGGAGTTTCCTATGGAGTGTTTAGACGCTCTCCGATCCGCGGTGCAAAACAAAATTGCGTGTATACATGGCCTCCGACGTGAACTGGTTAAAGCTTAAACTTTTTATTAGAACTATTAATGCCATAGATGACACTCAGGAATAATACACTGAAAGTTCCTCTTGTTCACACTGTACTATTGTATTGACCCGACAAGGAAACACATTTTTGTTTTTGGGTGGCCTTAGAGATGTTACTAGTCCTATGTTTACTTACCTTCAAATCTGAGCTGAGTGTAAGAGGTGTATATCCAGTCATAAGAAAGTGAAGTCTAGGTGTAGGAATTAGAGATGCTATAAGTCCTATCAAGTCATTGTTCATGTAGCCAGGATATCGAAGGGTTGTTGTGCTTGTTGACATGATGGTTGATACCTTGAGTTGTAAGAACAATATAACAAATTATGTTAAGATGAATACATATCAAGATAATAAAATAAAATTTGCTTGTTTTAAATAAATTTAATTTCTTCAAAAGGGGCTGGCAATGTCTTTTCCCAAAGACAATTAAAAGGATAGATAAAGATAGCTTGATAGATCCCTACACTCACTGGCTTATGAATTTATTTACAATAAAAATATTGATATACTTTCCAAGGTATATCTAGTGCACTTAAAAGTCAAACACTGTCAAACCTTACAGGTCAAAATGAGTCGGCCATTTTTGACTGGTAAAAGCATGTAAAAAACAGTCAAAAATGTCCCTCTGTGCTCATTTGGGTGAGCAGTCAAAAACGGGCAGTTGACTGATTTTGACCTGTATAGCAACTTCCCCACTAAAGTGCAGCTAGAGTAGGAGGGTTAATTAATCCAAAATGATATACCATTTGATTAATCTGTGTGAAGTCTGGGTTAGATAGATGGAGACGCTCACTCGCTATCCGATTCAATGCTGTGTTATCAAGAACAACCTATACAGAAACAAATGGAAAAGAAAGGAGGCAAAGTGTACATGAATCATATAAATTATAAGGTGAAAAATTAACGGGTGATATTTTTATGATAAAATATACTTTTACTCTCATCCCTGTTCTTCAGGCTATTGTCTATATACACCCATCACAACTTCTAAGTTCCCCCTAATATTTTTTAGAATATCTCAACAAGTATTGCATGAATTTTAAAAATTCAAAAAGCAAATGACAGAATGACATGTTCTACACAGCTCATAATGAAATGGTTGAAATTCAATCATGCATGCACAATTGACAGTGATTTGAATGAAAATTCAGCTGAAAAAAAGTTGCAGTACAAAGCATTGCTTCAAGGGCATGTTACACATGTAGTTTTCTGTAAGAACTCAGTTATGGAGAATAATGGAGGACCAATTCCATATTAAACTCTTGCTCTACCCTTCTAAAACAATGGACATGCATGTTGCATGTTGCTCTTTGAATATTCTTTTATTATGAAACAGCCATCAATACCATTGTAAATTCATGCAATACTTGTTGAGATATTCTAAAAAATATTAGGGGGAACTTAGAAGTTGTGATGGGTGTATAATCGAGTCTCAGTTATCTTGAGAGCACACTGTCCTTAGCTACTTTAAACCCATCTCTACCCTCCTGATACCTCAGTAACTCCTGAGTAGGGAGACACATGGTGTAATCATTGCCTATATAACTGAGTCTCAGTTATCTTGAGAGCACTGTCCTTAGCTACTTTTAAACCCATCTCTACCCTCAGTATCTCCGAGTAGGGAGACACATGGTGTATATAGAACCATAAAACAGGACCACAACTGAAACATAAGCTGTATGATCTAGAGTTATACTAACCACACAATCAGCATTTTGTGTCAGTCTTTTTAGAGTCAGCATTGAGTTATATGGCTGCACCACCACATCACTTATCTCCTGTTGATTAGGAAACACTGAGTACGTCTGGATCAACTTCTTTGGAAATCTTCACAGAGATACAAAATATTCCTTACATAAATGGAATTTTGACATGCAAAGCTCTACATCTTAAATACGGTATTAAAAACAATAATAATAATAATAATAATAATAATAATAATGTGGACTTATATGGCGTACCTATCCACCAAACTGGTGCTCAAGGCGCATTATATTATTATCCCTGCTCATCAGGTACCCATTTACCCCTGGGTGGAGAGAAGCAATTATGGTAAAGTGTCTTGCTCAAGGACACAAGCACCACGGTCGTAGTTGGGATTCGAACCCACATTCTGACGACTCAGCCATCAGAACACAAATCCGATGCACTGAACCGCTCGACCATGGCACTCCACTACTGGTTGCAATTTAAGAACTAAGATATAATCCATTGTTATTATGCCACATACATGATACCATAATTTATTTCTATCTTCTGTAAAATTATATTTGATAGAAAATAAAGGATATTATAATGCACTCATGTTTGCTTTTTTGCTCTGTAAATTCAATCACAATGTGTACTGTGCTAGTGTCATTTTTTACTGTCAAACTCTTACCTATCATTAAGTCTCTCAAGGAGATATGATCCCATACCTGAGCCAGTACCCCCAGCTATTGAATGGCAAAGTACAAACCCCTACAGTAAAAGATACACATAACACAATGAAATGATCACACAGTTTAACTCTCCTACTATTGATGCACTTTAGTGGAAAGTTGATATAGAGGTCAAAACCAGTCAACTGCCCGTTTTGACTGTTGACCCAAATGTGCACACAGGGGGCATTTTTGACCACCCTGAACAATACAAGACAATGCTTTTACCAGTCACAAACGGTCGACTCATTTTGACCTGTGAATGTACTTACTACACGTAAGGTTTGACAATGTTTGACTTTCAAGTGCACTAGATATACCTTGGGAAGTATATCAACATTTTGACTGTTTTTGACCCTTGTAGTAGGAGGGTTAATCAAAGATGGCTCAAATGGCCATGCAATAACTCTACAGATGTAAGTCACAATGAGGTGATTTTAATATATTGTTGAATGTAGAATCAATATGCTGGACACAGAAATGTAAAATATAACATAAATATAAAAAAATTCACTTCAGAATTTGGAAATTGAGCATCCTATTACCTTACAATACTTTTGTATAGATGTATTACAAATAAAACAGGTGTCCATTTAGCAAACAGGGTGTCTAAAAATACCCATATGTATTGCTGGCTAATACTTAAAAGGGTTTCATAGAGAATAAGTTAAGATTGTCAACATACATGTATCAACCAACAAGCAGGATCTATGTCCAGTTTAGAAATGACAAGAGTTCAACAAACTTACCTCAAGACTATCACTGCCATCAGCTTCTCTGTCAATAATGTCAAATACTTCCTCATAAAGACGATCTCCCTGAATGATACAACAAATACACCTGCTCCAATAATAGTCCAAGCATAGTTAACCCTCCTACTATTGATGCACTTTAGCCCTAACTCCCTAGGCATTGTATTAAAACAATAAAAATCCTTCAAAATCCTCCAACTGGCTTTGTTGTCTAGGGAGTTAGGGTTAGTGGAAAGTTGCTGTAGAGGTCAAAACCAGTCAACTGCCCATTTTGACTGTTGACCCAAATGTGCACACAGGGGCATTTTTGACTGGTTTTTACTGTCATTTTGACCGCCCTGAACAATACCGGACAATGCTTTTACCAGTCAATAACAGTCGACTCATTTTGACCTGTAAATGTACTTACTACACGTAAGGTTTGACAATGTTTGACTTTTAAGTGCACTAGATATACCTTGGGAAGTATATCAACATTTTGACTGATTTTGATCCTTGTAGTAGTAGGAGAGTTAATTTAACAATTATGTTAATAAATGTATGTACACAGATAATGGGTTCAGTTCTACCTTCTCATATACAGAGACCCAGTAATTACCAGTTCCCTTACCGTGTTTGTATCCAAGATCCTAGTTATAATATGCCACCCCCTCTCCCTAAGGGATCTGTGCCCTACCTGCTCATATCCAGAGGCCCAGTTATTACCAGCTCCACCACCATGTTTGGAAAGGTAGATGTTCTCTGGGTTGAAGAGATTCGCATATTGTGAATTCAGAATGCTGTGGATGACTCTAGGCTCCAAGTCTAGAAGGACAGCACGAGGAATGTAGTGTTCATCATCTGCCTACAACCAATACATACACAGTATTAAAGTTTTACTGATTTCAAGTCCTTCAGTGCTGCATAAACTACTAGGGAACCTCTTAGGAAAAACATACCGACCATATCAGATGACTGATAAGTAATTTAACCATCAATCAGATTGAAAACCATTCAAGTTATTTGACCGTCAAACTTCACTCATATAAAAGATTGTGTGGGATTCTTACAAGTAATTATTTATTTATTTATTTATTTTTCATTTTCATTAGACAAAACCTAGAACTTTATCAATTTATTCTTGTTCCAAATCAAATGACACTGAAATACCAAAATGCTACAATAGAATAGTTTCAATGAATCTGAATATTTAATCTACTGAAGTTAATATTTCTTACTTTTTTCCATCCAGCAATTGTTTACCTGATAAAAGAACACATCTTTACGGTCTGTATCACTTGTGGCAAAGTCTTCCAATATTCCCTCTGGGCTGATACCATGTTCTGAGTATTAGCTGCCCCAGAACTCAAAACCAACTATTGGCAAAAGGAAAGCATCAAACTTGTCAAAGAAAATAAGGAAACCAAATATTATATTAACACAAGAACTGACTCCTCAAATATTTAAAAGCTTAAATACACCATACTGATAAGTCAATCATAATGCTATCCGCCAGCAACAGAGTTTGAATTTCAAAATGGTTTTAGTGGCCTCACATTTCAACCCAAGCTCAGAATACTCTTTCTACTTTCTAGATGTTTCTGAGAAAACAGGTTGATCAAAATTATTATTTTTTGACAGGTTATGCATTTTACTCAGGAAAAATGAAAGGGCAATTTAAAAATTTAACGTTAGTAACAACAACTTATCCACCAAATATATAATTGTCTCATATTTTGACTTGTAAATTTTCTCATTAAAACCCTAACTCCCTAGGCACATTTGCTTACACATAACCTGAATTCTCCAAAATCCTTCAATAGTAAAGCAAGCACATGACATGAGAATGTTAAGGAAAAGATTTATAAGTGCGTCATTTGAAGAGTGCGGCAAATGATTTTAACTTTTTCTGGACGGCGAACCTTTTAAAAAGCTTGCGCGCACCGCGTACGGACGACAAGCCTTTTAAAAGGCTCGAACGTCATCACCTGACTTGTTTTGTTTTTACTTGCTTTGACAACCGAGCGCACAATTGACCAATAAGAATTCGAGGTCATGTACATGTACTTCCAATGCAACTTAGCTAATAAATGTTGATTATTGACAGCGAGAACTGATGAAATACTCCGAAACTTCGCGAAGTTGTTTGTTGTTAACGTTGATTTGTATGTTGTCTACACACATGTTGTATTTAAAAATGGCGGCCTCCGGGAAACTCACAACAGATGATGCACAACGCTTGCTATTTTCTTGGAATTATAACGTGGACAGTGATGATGGAGATGATGGAGATGGAGATGATGATGGAGACAATGTTGACTTTGAACACACTGACAGCGACGGAATTAATGATTTTCAGGGTAAAAATGACAGTAAGGCCTCTGAATCTGAGGTCGTACCAATAGCAATAGCGATACAGTGATACTAGGCATATAGCATGCCATGTACCATGGCATGACCATGACAGCAATCAATCTCGCAGGCTAAATGTGCCCATAGGACCAGCAATAGGGCAAGCAACAAATGTAAAAATTGGACAGACATGACAGATATTACACATAATAGGCCTACTAATGATTGTACCAGTTGTCCAAATATAACAAAATTATTAATAATTTCTACCCATGACCTGGATTGTTTACATTATTGCATAACGGAAACAAGATGAAGTATGTTGTATCAAGCCTTTCAAGGTTGTAAATTATGATTTTTTTTAAACAGGGGGCTACAAGGCATTATGGGTAATATTATCCTGCCCTGACATATTCTGAGATAAACAAACCACATTTTTTGTTCATACAAATACAATGCATATCTGCACACATTCAAGCAATCACTTGTAGTTTTATTGATCTTTATTCTCAACAGCGATAAATGTTAGTTTATATTTGGATGGCTGCAATGCATTATGGGTAATCTCAAAATGACCCCCCCCCCATCTCAATATTCACACTCGGTGAGTCATAACCTGTATTTTGATACCTTACTCTCTTCAGTACGGAAGCGCATTGCTGCCAATTGAAGGGTAAATTTTTTTTTTTTAAGTCGTTCGAATGACATACTAAGTCGTTCGAGCGAGATAATGTCGCTCGACAGGTATAGTCGCTCGAACGACATACTAAGTCGCCTTCAACGAGATAGTGTCGTCAACGAGATAGTAAGTCGCTTGAACGGACATAGTAAGTTGTTCGAACGAGATTAAGTCATTCGACGAGATAATAAGTCGCTCGAACGATTATAGAAGTCGTTGAGCGACATACTGTCGTTCAACGAGATAGTAAGTCGTCGAACGAGATAGTAAGTCGCTCGAACTATTATAGTAAGTCGTTCGAACGAGATTAAGTCGTTGACGAGATAACTTCATACAACCTCGATACAAGCTTTCAATTCATGTTGTACTCATGGAGTTTAGTTATGGGGCAATTGGTGACACTTGTGAAATTCTACTTTCAATTGGGTTTAAGTCATCGTGAATACTACACCTGTTTGGCTCAACTAAATGGAATAGTAATAAGTCTCCGGAGTTTGAAACGGATTCTGTCGAGAGCAATTATTTGGGAGGAAGAATCAGTCGGATGTTTTGGATGTGGCGCTTTTCTTGATGGCAGAGATGGATACGTATGGACAGCTTCATGGATATAAAATGATGCACTTAAAATGTACTCAAATGGATAGTTGTTAGCCAAAACACCGTGGAGGTTATTGTTTCACCATTGATCCTGAAGGACTTGTGTTAAGAAAACGAATCGATTAAGGAGGAGGACATACCGAATTCTGGACCTGATTACATGTGGCATGTAGACTCATATGATAAACTAAAACCGTATGGGATCTGTATAAACGGTGCTGTGGATGGATTTTCAGGCAAATAATCTGGATGGAGGCGCACACTACTAACAGTGATCCTAAAATTGTGGCCAACTATTACATTAACGTTGTTAACATGAGGAAGGGTTGCCCGAAAATCATGTAGCAGACCGAGTGACAGAAAATGCATATATCGAACAAATGCATACGCTCTGAGATATGATCACCCCGACGAATTGGCTCACTGCAGTTTTTCGGTAACGGATCGAACCATAATCAGAGAATTGAGTGGTGGTGTTTTTTTTTTGCGCAAACAGTGTGGCCAATTCTGGATGAATCCCTTCCAAACCCTCAAAGACGATGGTAGCTTCACAGGTGACTTCCTTGACAAGAATCTGATACAATTCTGCTTTCTACAGATGATACAGGTGAGGAATATACCTTACATGTGAACTTAGTTTATAATCCCGACTTGACTCTCCCCCAGCGAATGGCAGTATCATTATTAAAACCTTCATCTTGATTTTTCATGCAAAATCACCGTGGTGCACCCATACCATCGGGGGCCTCCATTCCTTTTATGGAATTAATCTCGTAAAATGTGGGGCCACGATGAAAAGGGGAACACACTGGCAAAAAAGGGAGGAACACAAACGCGTTTATTGGAAATTTGTACAAATTGCAGAAAAACATGGAACGTATACCCTTTTCCCTCCCACGATTGACCCGTGTGTATACAAGCAAAAGTGTACATGATGCAGGACAAGACATCCCAACCAGGGAATACAGCTATAAAATAATCGCTTCCCAAGCTATGGGAATCATTTCACATGATATTACTTGAACTTAGATGAAAATATTGAAGACTGCCATAACAAGGTGAGTCGCCTCTACGGCGATTCTCCCTCTCTCACAAATGTATTCGCTGATCTGCCCTTTTTCCTTTTTGCATAATGTTGGTTAATGTATTATCATAAAAAACGCCAAATGCGTTGGGTTTTCAAAAACGTATGTAAAAGGTCTTAATTAAAAATTCCAGCCGAACTCCCAGTAAAAGTAAGGGTTGGTCGCGCCTGAAATTGTTACATTGTGCCCCATACACAAACTTAAAATGCATGTGTTCAAAGAGCGTTAAATTAAAAGCATGATTTTAACATTGTCTTTGCATAACACTCTTTCTCATCAGGATAACCTTGACGAAGTCGTTCTGTTATGGAATACTCATCGTATTCGTCCCTATCGGAATCGGATGAATCCAAGTGTTAGACCTCGCTCATCTATAATATCCTTCCACACCTCCATGGAGCACAGAACCACTTGTGCAGAATCACCGACGGTGAGATTAGGTCTGTGTCGAGATGAATGTACTCCAAAAGCGCTACCCATGCGATAAAACTGTGTTTTATTTGTGTTGTCTTCTGATGGAAGAGTCTGGCTGGAACAAGTTCGCCTTATCCAGATGAGGCACCTGAGCTCTACAACTTCCTCCTAAACCATCATAATGAATTTGTGATATCCCAATGTTAGTTTGACTGACTGAATTAATATAAACCACAAGGCCTATTGTTTCCAGTGGAAATGTTTCATAATAAATTGTAAGGGCCCACTGGTGAAATAATAGTACTTAGAAAATATTAAAGGGGCGAAAGTTTTGATTTTTGAAAAGTGTCCCCCACTAAGTTCTTGATCCACCGCTGTGGGCTATCTATAAGTTGTACAAACTGCAGACAACCAAAACAAACAAACAAACGAAAAACAAGCAAACAATTATTTTTTAACAAGAATATCGTTTAATGGTTCAAATATAAAGGAACCAAACACAAATAAGTTTAACAAGGAACGTGAATTTTCTGTAATAAATGTTTCTGTAATAAATTTAATAAATAGTGATAAAATTTAAAAAATCACCTGTGTCTTTCATTTTAACTTTCATTGGTTGTTGAATACCTTCAAAATATTTATCATCCAATACATATCGGGGGAAATACGTTCAATACTACGTTGCAGCTTCATTTTTACATAAAATACTGGGATCTCATTCGATATTCTTTCAGGCATTACCCTCATTCGCAACTGTAAAAAGGGTATGGGTATTCAAATTCCTTGGCCAATTATTAGACACATTAAGTAGGCAGATTCACGCAAGCCGCCGCTGGCGGCGCACTTCAAAAGCTAACTTTAGACATCGCGATTGTGACCGACTCACTCACATCCGGGTTCGCGCGAAAACGTTCCCCCTGGCTAGCTGTTTAATATGTCGTCGTAGCTCGCGTTGTCGCTGTGCGGATTAAGCGTTAATCTGTAGACGCCATCTTAGATTCATTCATAAATTTTGCTTCGTTTCAATGCAAAATATCCGAACTCGGACGTTAGAAATATCGCCGTGTTTACGACCCGTTTTTCATCATTGTGCATGACGGAAATTCATCATCAATTTAGAGGTATTGGATGGTCTTAACGAAACTTGAAACCACGAAAAAAGGATACACCGTATCGTGGTGCCAACTGTAACGTTGGTGGAAAAACAGTGCAACTCGCGGAAAATGATCCGACAGCAAATTTAAAAAAAATTCACCTCTATCGGCGATTTGACTCGGTGAATCGGGGTGTCACGCACGCTTAATCGGGGTGTCACGCACGGGTTGATTTTGGTATTCAATGAGATTTTTTTGTTTAAAAGGGGTACATGCTATATAGACACTTTGTTAGTACTACAACAAGGATACGTTGCAGGCAAATGCGGTCACAACTTTTCAAATGAAACTGGCCTCCAAAATGACCAAATATTTAAATCAACAAAAAATCGTAACTTTGCACAGGGTTAACCTATCATGACCATTGACCCCTCATTTTCTTTCTAATTTTTTGCTCTATCCAGTGATATGACATTTAAAAGAATTGAAGCAACTTCAAATTTTCATGAAACTGCCTACATTAAGCCATCAAGTGCGATTTCGTCTTAATTATCTCGTTCGAACGACTTATTATCTCGTTCGAACGACTTAATTATCTCGTTCGAACGACTTACTATGTCGTTCGAACGACTTAATTATCTCGTTCAAACGACTTAATTATCTCGTTCAAACGACTTACTATGTCGTTTGAACGACTTATTATCTCGTTCGAACGACTTACTATGTCGTTCGAACGACTTACTATGTCGTTCGAACGACTTACTATGTCATTCGAACGACTTATTATGTCGTTCGAACGACTTATTATCTCGTTCGAACGACTTACTATGTCGTTCGAACGACTTACTATGTCGTTCGAACGACTTACTATGTCATTCGAACGACTTATTATGTCGTTCGAACGACTTATTATCTCGTTCGAACGACTTAAAAAAATAAATTTTTACGATTCAATTTGGCAGCAATGCGCTTCCGTACTTCAGTACTCAACAGATAAACAAATTATTAATAATTTCCCCACTTCATCTTGATTGTTTAACGTTAACAGTAATAGAGTATCAAATTACAACAATAAAAACAATTCCGTCCGTACGCGTGAAATAATTCCGGATAGACAGAGCTGAGTTAAACAAGTGAATGACGTTACTCGTTAGGACAAGGTCGAAGCTTTAGAAGATTTAAAAAGAGTCCTATTATCATCAGATTGTGTACTTACTTTGGTTAAAATTACCAAAAA
>CM055830.1:14784160-14794160 GCA_029582265.1 Zoroaster sp. YZ-2022
GTGGAATTTGTTTTTTGTTTGAATTTCCAAAACATTTGCTACAAGTGCTTTTTTATCTTATTTAAACTTTGCCCCTTTTGTGGTTTTGAAGAACTAATTCTGTCAAAAGATTATACATGTTACTGAAAAAAAAAAACACTGTACGTAAAATTAATACTAAAACATTTAAGACAAATATTTCGCAACAATCCCACTTGTTTAAAAAACGTTGAAATTACATTTTATACTTTTAAAAAAAACAAGTAAATTTAAAAATTAAACTAAATTCGGTTTGTTTACATAAACTTATGTTCGGGGGGAAAAAAAAATAAATTGGGCCCAACTTTGTAAAATTTTTTTGAAATTAAATCTTAAATGGAAAAATTGTGAATTACCTCGGTTTTGAATATGATTTTTTAAAATTTTAACTTTGATTTCGGTTTGGACAGGAAGTAAGGTAAAATTGGGTCCCTTTTTAAATTTTTTTGACAATTAAAGATCGACAAGGGTTTCAAAATTGTTTCCCTCTTGTGGTTGTTGAGATATTTTTTTAATGTTAAAACGATTTCGGTTTTGGGACAGGAAGTAGGTCAAATTGGGGTCATTTTTTTGAAAATATTTTTCGAAAAAACAATCTTAATATAAAAAATGTCCATTTACCTTTTGGTTGTTGAGATTATTTTTAAATATTAAATTTGCCCCGGTTTGGACGGAGTAAGGTAAAATTGGGGTCCCCTTTTTTCTAAATATTATTTGACAATTAACGATCTGTAAAAGGGAAAAAGAATTTCTCTTTTGTGGTTTTGAGAATTTTTTTTTTAAAATTTCTTTGATTTCCGGTTTTGGACAAAAAAAAGGTCAAATTGGGTCCCCGAAAATATTTTTTGACAATTAACGATCTTACAATGGTAAAAATTGTAATTTATCTCGGGTTGTTGAGATAGATTTTTTTTAATGTTAATTTTGATTTCCGGGTTTGACGGAAAAAGGGGTAAAAGGGGGGTCAGTTTTTGTAAATATTTTCAATTAACAACTATACAATAGTCAAACTTTTTCCATTTACCTGTTGGGGTTTGGGAGAAGTTTTTTTAAATATTAATTTTGATTTCCCGGGTTTTGGACAGGAAGTAATAAAAGGGGTCACTCAAAACTCGGTTCATCTATTTGTTAAGTTCTAAGACATCCCTTTCAATTTCGGGGAAGTTTCGAGGTGTTTTGGGGAAGAGTCGGGGAGAAGAAGAAGAAGAAGAAAAAGAAGAAAAACAGATATAAGTTTTGCCCAAAAAAAAAACAAGGTGTTCTTGAATTTAAAAATGGTTCGTCATCAATTAAGTGTTTGGGGAAGTCAAAAGTTAACGCTGTTGAAGTTTCCAGAAGTTTTTTTGAATAAAACAAACTGAAATTTTGAAATTATTTTTAAAATTAAACGACTTCCGTTTACAGGGAATAAGGGCAATTACCTTTGTAAAAATTTTGACAATTTAAAAATCTGTACAATGGAAAAAAAGTAATTTTCCTCCCGGTTGTTTAGATAATTTTTAAATTAAAATTTACTTGGTTTGGACAGGGAAGGTCAAATGGGGTAAAAATTTTTTTTACAAAACATCTGTATAATGGTACAAAATTTTGAATTTTCCTCTTTTGGTTGGAGATATGATTTTTGAAAAAATTAACTTTGACTTCGGGGTTTTGGGCGGAAAAACAAATTTGGGGGCCCTTTTTGTAAAAATTTTCGACAATTAACAATCTTTTAATGGTACAAAAAATTTGATTTTCCTCTTGTGGGTTTTTAGATAATTTTTAAATATTAAAATTTTACTTCCGGTTTGGCAGGAAGTGGTCAAATTGGGTCCCTTTTTGTAAATATTTTCGACAATTAACATCGACAATGGTACAAAAAATTGTTTTCCTCTTGTGTTGTTGAATTGATTTTTAAATGTTAAACACTTTGGGTTTGGGCGGGAAAAAGGTCAAATTGGGTCACCTTTGTTAAATATTTTTGACAAATTTAAAATCTTTTAATGGAAAAAATTTGAATTACCTCTTTGGGTTTTTGAATATTTTTTTTTAAATTTACTTCCCGGGTTTGGGCAGGAAAAAGGTCAAAAATTTTGGGGTCATGTTTTGTAAATATTTTTCGACAATTAAAATCTATAAATAGGGAAAAAAGTCCATTTACCGGGGTTGGAGATATGATTTTTTTTAAAAATTAAAATTTGACTTCGGTTTGGACAGGAAGTAAGGTCAAATCGGGGTCACTCACAACTGAGTCTCATCTACTTGTTAAGTTCTAAGACATGCCAAGTTTCAAGTTCAGTTGAAGTTTGCAAGTATGTTTTACTTGACGGACAAGATGGGAGAAGAAGAATAAGTAAAAAACAAAAAAACAAAAAAACGAATAAAACAATAGGTGTTTCGGGTGCATCGAACACCTAAAAAACGAACAAAACAATAGGTGTTTCGGGCATCCGAACACCTAATTACATCAACCAATGGGATACCGTAGTGTTTTACAATGTACTGCACAGTATGCATTATCAAAGTATGCACCACATCACAAAGACATCAAAAGAAACAACATTGTCTCAGGAAAGCCAAAACCTATAAACTATAAAATGGGCACACGTTGTCAGTATATATTAGATTTAGTTTGATTTATTTTATCTTATTAATCTACTTACTTTACTTTGTTAATTAGTCTACACAAAGCTGGGAAGCTTAGGAGTTCTTGAATCTGTCAGTATTGCATTATATCTCACTTTGCATATTACAATTCCTAATATACTTTTTACTTGTAACGTGAATCGACTCACTTCAGTTTTTTAATATGTACTGCAATGAGTTTTGATAATAAAACCAGAATGAATGAATGCATGAATGAATAATGAATTTGAATGACCAAATACGCGCCGCGAAAAGCTCCTGCAAAATTGAATGATGTTCGGTGGATTGTTAAATTCGATGGTTATTTTGTTTAAATCGCATGACGCAAGAGTACAATTGCCTACTCATAAACGAAATTGATTTTGAGCAGCATTCAAATTCGTGCGAAACAGAATGACGCAGTGTTTAAATTGGCTGGTTATTTAACCTATGATATTGGGAATGTTGGTAAAACTGCTTTTAAAATTATGTTGAACATTTTATACTGAGGCTTTATACCAATAACATATAACTCGACAATTTGATTATTTTGGACTAACCATTACTATAGACCATGTGCCTTATACCTTTACGTAGCTGGATGGTACCGCCAGACAAAAGTGTATAAATATAAACAGTTTTGTATTTTGTATTTCGTACTTCTCCACATGACATCTAGTACTTTTTTTCAAATGAATAGATTAAAAGTAACGTTAGTACCTTTCTTATGGATGCTTTCTGCATTGGCTGCCAATATCATATCGTACTATTTATAAAATATTGCTTATCGTTTTCAAATCTTTGAATGATTGTCCACCATTATATATGTCTGACTTGTTGAAATGTTATGCCCCTCTCGCAAGTTACGTTCAGTGCAAAATTTCTGCTGGCTGAACAAAAGTCAAAACATTCTTGGGGGGACAGATCTTTGAAGTTGTGGCTCCACGCTTTTGGAATGATTTACCTCTGTACATTCGTGAATCTCAATCTGTTGACTCCTTCAAGAAAACATAAAACTCATCTTTGTGTATTGTGGAGCCCTAAGGGGACATATGATGAAAACAAATTTACGTGCGAAGAAATAATTTGCAATGAGTTCTTTATTTCGTGCGCTCGAAATCATTTCGTGCTCACGAAATAATTTCGACTAATATAATATTTTGTGCCTCGAATCATTTCGTGCACTCGTAATCATTTCTGCATGAATCATTCGACGCTCGAAATCATTTATTTCGTGCGCTCGAAATCATTTATTTCGTGCGCTCGAAATAAAGTATTTCGTGAGCTCGAAATCATTTGGTACCTTAACATTAAAATAAATATTGTTCACAACCGCAATGTTCATAAACCTGCTCAAACGCACTCTTGAGTACCTGAGACAGTATTTTCCAGGGACTTGCTAATTCCTGCAGAGGACGGACAACCTGGCCCCATATCCCCGACCTCAACCCCAGACTACTTCCTCTGAGGTTACGTGAAGGATAGAGTCTCAGGACAACCTAACACAATCAAGAGACTGAAGAAAAACATCAGAGAGAAATAAGGAGAATTCCAAGATACATGTTGGAGAGAGTTGTGAACAATTTTAGGGAGGAGGCAGCCGTGATCCAGCAGCAAGGCTTGGATCAGACATGTTATTAATTACTAGAAAAGTGAGGAAAAAAGTGGACATTTGAAAATGCTTTTACGGTATAAACTTACAGCAGTATCCCACCCTGGCAGAACAATTTTGGGAAAACTGCAACATTTGTAGAAATTATGACAAAATAAAAGTGTCAGAGACAGAGTAGAAGTAGAACAGTTGTGGTTCTGCAACACCTAGCCGAATGATTGGGGCCTAATCGACACTACGCTACAGCCTGACTGGAATCTGGAATTTTCTGTTATTATTTAACAATCATTGTGAAATCGTCAAAAAAATTATCATCAAAATACGGAAAAGCTGTGTGTCGGTGTGCATCAGTTTGTCTTCTAATGAAAACCACGGAGAACCCTGATTCCACGAATCAAATCAATAATATTACCACAGTTTTATGGTAACACGGATGGGGTTGATGCGGTTTAGACACCAGTGTTGCTGATTAGCATTGACGAGGGAAAATTCAGGCTGTTGCGAAGGCTGCGTGCTGAACGGCGACGTCGGAGCGCGGCGGAACGGTGAGCGTGTGCGGAGCCAGGTAGCCGTGGGTGACAAAACGGCGTGGTGGATGCGAGGCGGCGATCGTGGACTGGACCAGTGTGACCTGGGCAACGGGGACGGGTGTCGGTCAACTTCTGGACGGAAGAAGTCCAGGACGGATGGGCCGAAAAAAACCGTTGACGGATCTGTCGTGCAGCGACGCAGGAACAATCTGTGGAGTTCTGTGGTCGAGGATTTCAACTGCTGGAAAAACTGTCCAGAATCATGAACTGGACTGATAATCGCGTGAACTGTAGTTTTCGGTTACTAGTATGAGTTATAGCACTAGAAGGTGTTTGTTTACACATTACACTTACAGTTTACAAGGCATTAGAATTCCAGTCAGTGCAGGAAAAGTTTCAATTTTCTTCGATTGTAATTGTTATTTTGATTGAATTGTTTATTGGTGTTCTTTACATTGTGCTGAGGAAATGGCTCCCTCGAGTCTGCTCTGGTGGAGCAGTTGGAAAAAGACTTACGGATGCTTTGAAGCAGGGCCGACCTACTATTCAGAGACCAATTAAATTGACATGCTTTGCTGGGAGACCGGTAAAACCAGGGACCCACAGTAAAAGAATGGTTGGAAGAAGTGGAAATATATTGTCAGCAGTGTAAAATATCTGAGTCTGAAAAGGCTCAGGTTGTGCTCAACCATATAAGGGGACACTGGGTGGAATTCAGGCAATTGCCTAAACTTCTTCATAGGCATTTTGGGTTGGGACGGTACAGTCTCTTCATAGCATTTTTGAATAGACACAGCAAGAGGATGAGTCATATGGACTTCTCTATAGCTCTTATGAGGCTGTACGATAGGATATTAGAAGTGGCGTCTGAAGTGAGAAAGTTTCTTTTGCAAGGTCTCCGTGAAAAAAGTTCTTAGTGGGCAATTTGTAGCTGGGCGCGCAGTCAGGTGTCAGATTAGAGTTAAGGAGGTTAGAGCTAGCAAAGTCCTCGCAGACATTTCCTGAATTGCGCGATGCAGCACTCCGAGATTTTAGGGATCTCGAAAAGGGCTCCTAAGGCGAAAATGCAAAGAATTTATTTCTAAGCAAAAAGCTGACTGTTTTACCGTCAATGCAGCATTTGGTGAACACGGTTCCTTGTCTTTAGATACTGGGTCTATGGTGACTACCATAACTAACAACTACTACATTAGACATTTCAAGCCGAGAGGTATACAGTTGACAGCGTACCGAGTATTTTCAACTTGTATCAGAAAATGGCACTTCCATACCTACACAGGCATTTTCGAAACCGACGTTACAGTACTTGGGAACAGCATTCCATCCAGGATAGTGCTAGTCATCGAGGACTCCAGAATTGTCTAACACTCAGCACCGGGTATTCTAGGGATGAATATGCTCAAAGAATGTTGGAACAATTTGAATTTACTCCACAAGGGTCGAACACATCTGGAGCAATTCGGCCACTTGCCAACCTTCTAAGAAAGTGTGGGAGGGCCCATGTATACGTGTGAAAAAAACGACAGATTTCACATCAAACCAAAATCGGATCAGTAGAGCACTTCCTCCTTCGCAGCCCACCTGTAATGCTTCACATAAACAGATGATTATTCTTCAAACCCTCAGCCAACCTGCTCCAGACAATGGGGCTGTCTCAGCAGTGTTGGAACCTGATGGGGCATCTAACCTCCCCGGTGGTATTCAACTTACAAGGTCATTAGTCAGTGTGTCCATGGAGCGGGTTCTCAGCCTGCCGTGGCAAACGTGACACAGAACAAGATATTTCACTTCAGGACGCCACCTGCATCAGTTACACTGTATAATGAGACCCACGCAACACCAAATGGTGGTGGGAGCACAGTATATGAAACCAGGAATCCAGTTAATTGCGCTTCTGTGTCTTACTCTTACACCAAAAGATGTAGCGCCACCAATTTGGCACCATACTCTGGAGTTGGGAGACCAATTATCCACATGAAGAGAAGTGGCAAGATTTGAACGAAAACTGCTCCAGGCACTGACGATGTCTTCCTCAAGATTTGAATGAGACTTGGGCTATACAGAAACTATCAGACGTCGCGGTGACACAGGTGACACTTCCCTAATAGACAGCGATACCGTTCACTCCCGCCATCACAATACCAAGAAGGTCGGGGCACGCATCAACGAACTGCTTGACCAAAGAGGATCATTCGAGAGAGCTCCAGCCCTTGGGCATGCCCTAAATTGTAGTGGTGCGGAAGAAGGACCGATCAATACGCAGTAGCCAGCCCAGTTACAGGAGACTAAATAATTGAGCAGTGAAGAATGCTTTTCCAACACGTATCAATGAATACTCCAGGCCCTAGGAAGTACAAAGTACTTCAGCACCATGAATCTGACAGCAGGGTTCTGAAGTAGCCATGAAAGAGAGTGACATTGAAAAAACAGCATTCCTACACACCTTTCGGGCTCTGGGGATACACCCGTATGCACCACTTGGGCTATACAATAGTCCAGCGACATTCCAGAGGGTTGATGCAGCGATGCTTCAGAGATGAACCTGCAGGATCTCCTGGTATACATGATGATATTATAGTATATGATACTAACTTTGAAGAACACCCTGCGTCCGGAATGGTTTTCTTGCGGTTTACGAAAAACGGGTTAAAGCTGAAACCTTCGAAGTGTACTGGCTTCAGGAGACTCAAATTAGAAATATCTGGGTCCTACCTCATAGTAGCAGAAGGGTACAGCCAGACCCTGAAAAGGTAGCAGTAGTAAAAGACTGGCCGAGACCAACAACCGTCACAGATTGGTGCGGTCATTTTCTTGGCTTTGCAGGATTCTTTCGAAAGTTTTCTCACGATACTCAAGCATCACTGCCACTTCTCAAGTACCTAAAAGGACATCCGCGCATAAGGGGAAGGTCAAGTGCTGGACAGAGGAAGATACCATAGCTGGACGAGGCAGCGCGTTCAGCCTGTACAGTCTCTGAAGTCCAAAGGCTGACAGCTCCACCTGTACTAGGGTTTTGCAGATTTCTGTCGCAACCATTTACAGTGGAAACAGATGCAAGCAACGATACAGGGAAGGCAGTTCGGTTGCCCTGCTCTCACAACAACTACCTGATGGCTCGATGTCGGTGATAGCCTATGCATCCACCACGATCACTGCGCGCGACCAGCGAAGAATGACAAGGAGAATTATTCAGCGTTTAAGTTGGGTTGTTGGAGGCGTGCGCATGGCTGTATGTCCAGGCGTTTCAGACTGCTTGATGGGAAACAAATGCGTCGATTCGCTGACCACAACCTGCTTAAATACCTGGATACTGCAAACCTTAGTGCTGCTGAGGATGCGATGGGTACAGCAATTGTCAGCATTGACTTCAGATTAGGTACCGACCTGGACGAACAAACCAAGCACCAGATGCCGTTTCACGACTACACACGCAACCAGCTGATGGGCACTCTTCTCCATCTGTCCCCAATGCGGAAGGGCGCTGAGAAGTACGTGACCTCAGGTCACAATAAGTTGATACATTTGTTACACTTGCACGCGTCTCGCATAGGATACCGTGGGAAAGTTGTCGTTTGGGGTATAGATAGGGTACACACAGAGCTAGAGAACACGGTTTTGGGAAGAAGTATAATGGCGTCAAGAGACAGAGTAGAACGGTTGTGTGGTTCGCCAACACCTAGCCCGAATGATTGGGTGGAAATAATCGACACTTACAGCCTGACTGGAATCTGGAATTTTCTGTTATTATTTAACAACCACTGTGAAATCGTCAAATAAAACATTGATCATCAAAATCACGGAAAAGCTGTGTGTCGGTGTGCATCAGTTTGTCTTCTAATGAAAACCCCGGAGAACCCTGATTCCCACGAATCAAATCAATAATACTACACTGTAACTACTTTAATATCAGAGCACCGTACGGTCACCAATCACCGACAGTCAGGGAAGCATCTGCAGTAATGACCAAACCTAATGCTTGTTTAAAATAGTTGGACAAAGACAGGGCCATGCAGGCAGCGGGGGGTGTAACACCTCCAAAATGTATTTTACATAATTGTGTTGTGTTAGCAATTTACCCACAAAAATTTCCCCACTCGGAAAATCCTGGCTAAGCCACTGATGTCAGTCAGCAAATTGGCTTCCCACCCCAAATCCCTTCGCTACGCCCCTGGGCATTAGAAACTTGCTCAAACAAATTGACGCATTGTACTTTGCCCTGCAGGTATATAACACAAGATGAAGCTTAGAGCAACCTTGTCAATATTCATTGTTGGACTAGTAAGTACAAAACATGTATCACAATATGAATGTAAAATGAAACCGCAGCACATTCCCAATCAATCAATACATTGACACACTGACAGATCAACGGACAAACAGACACTATTAGTATTAATTTAAGCTGATTTACGTACGTATGTATTTAGTCAATTTATTTGGGGGAAAACGATTCATTCTTATTTATGTGAACAAAGAAGAAGAATTTATTTTCACCTGACCAGTAGCATAGAACATCCGGAAGCGTACAATTCTGACTAGAAAGATTATTGTTGCCACACCTTTGACACAAGCACACGTCTCATCGAGAACCATCTCCACCCCCACCCTTTTTGATGTTAGATACCCTGAATTTTGTATGTGATTACACTGGTAAACGTTGTTTTGTTGTTTTTACTGGGTGCGAGGTAACTACAGGTTCTGTCAAATATTGTACATTTAATTTATATTGTATAATACGCGCGTTTCTTAATCAACTCTGTTCTGATTAGATTGTTGTTTATTGTTCTTAAGTGATTCAGATCTTCAAGAACCAGGCCATGTTCTTAGAACAGGCCGCCGTGGGATCGTGCCATGTCCTCTCATCGCATCCAACAAATTCACGGTAGAAAAGTCGACTCCATGTACTGGTACTTCAAACGAATGAAAGCCATTTCTCTTAATCTCACACTTTCAAGGAAAACTGCACCCCAAATGGAATCTCAGAAGGTGTTTATAATATCGACAGTAACTATTCTCTGGTAATTGAGAATGTCACCGACTTGAATGAGGGAAATTATTTCTTTAGCTCAAGCCGACATTAAGGATTGTTCAGGATGGAGTTGTGCCAGTTACTGTCAAAAGGCAAGTATATATCGACTCATTTAGAAAGTGATAACTTCGAGGTTTGATTGCATGGGGCTGTACTATGGTCTCCACTTTTCAAATTGACGGTTCTTCTTTTCAGCATATTATTGCT